>JAPFFP010000008.1:2033499-2070334 GCA_026153255.1 Solanum medicagineum | reverse complement strand
GACTTCTTCATTTCCTCCTCACCATACGATATTATAGGTCACCCTCGGATTAGGGGATACTTTAAGTCAACAGTTCTCTTGGAAGATAGGATATTCACATAAACTCCGAAACTGTACCCAGGGAGCTTACATCAGAAAACTCCCAAGCTTGTCGAGAAAGTTGCATAAAGTTAAACAAACTGTTTTATGGTATCTATCTCATCAATTTAAATATTGTAATTGCACTTTCCACGATAGAATTGCCTAAAAGAGTGACAAGAAAACGCTAATATGACTGTTTCATGATATCTAGCTCTTCAAATCAATTATCTTATCTCATACTATCCTGTCTTCAATTCAATTATGATATTATTTATATATACTTATCAGATTTTTAAACAATATCAATATCGAATAAAAAATAATAAAAACACCTTTAAATACCATCTTTATATGAATGGCAACAAATTGAGCTAAACTTTTTAAAACAGTACATTGGTTTTGGATATCTATGAAACGAACCCCAACTATTGTTGATGGAGACTTTATTTTTAACAAAGCACATAGAAAAAATAGTATTTTATTTTGCAAATCTAAAAGTTAAAAAATAATAATATAATCTTATGATGATATCACTCAAATATCTTGTCAAAATAATTATATTTATTTCACAATTTAAAAAGTTTAAAATAATAATAATAACAATAAAACAAGAATCTAATCTTAAGATGATATCATTCAAATCTCTAGTCACTTCCATTTTAGGACACGTTATTTCACTAAATCCAAATACATAGTAATTTAGTTGATTAATTATTTAAATTTTTAATTTTAATACATCAATTAAGTTCGATTGTTTATTTTATATTAATCTCCTTTTTTTTCCTGCCCCTTATTTTTAATATTAATAATTAATATATCAATTATGTTCGAGTTAAATCAAATGTGGTGTAATTTTTAAAGATTTTTGAAATTCAGGTTTACATTTTCAAACTATTAAAACTCAAGATTTTTTTAAAATTTTGTGCAAGATTAATAGACGATTCAACAGTATTTATTTAATTTTTAAAAAAATATCTAAAATTGAAAAATTGGAAAATATTTAAATAATAAACATTCTTCTACAAAAATCTAGAAACGTCGAATTTGCACCATATGCAATATTATTTATAAAGACAATAGAAAAATATATACTCTTTCATTATTAATTAAAAATTTATTTTTAAACATTACTGAATAGCAAATCGCCTGTATTAAAGAATGTTTTACCTCATGATATAAAACTTATTTTTTATAATATATAAATTTAATTAATCTTCAATATGGTTACTACAAAATATTTTTCCTATCTCATTTTAATTGAATTTGTGAGTGAATGCACACACACTAAGAAAATGATTCAAAGATAAAATTTTAACCACACTTTCCATTATTACCTTTATGTGGTGTAATTTGTCTCCTAGATAATATAAAATTTCAATAAATAAAAGGTTAAATATAAAAAAAATTTCAGACATTTATCTTAAAGTTAGAATAATTCAATTATTTTAAAACTTAAAAAAATCTCAAAAATTTAAAATTAATTTGAGACAAAAGAATATTGAATAAAAAATAAATATTGTACTATACATTATACAAGAATTGTTTTCCAAAGTATTCCTAATTAATTAATTAAAATACTTAGTTGTCTTTTTCTTAAAAAAAATCACCATTTGTCCACATTGAGTTTGAGGATGTTGACTATGTACCATGAATGCCGTGTGATGTCGGCAACCGCCTATATTTCTAAATTTTGTCCTCTTGCACACCTATTATGGTGACATCATTCTTCGTTTACGATAAATATTTTTTTCATTCTCAATTATTTTATTTATTTCTTTCTATAACGCTCTTTTACTTAACATGATATAGTAATTAAAAAAAGAAAATTTTTAAAATTTATAGTTTAAAATTATTTTAAATATTTATGTGGTCAAAAATATTTTATTAAGAATAAAAAGAAAATTTTTAAGATTAATTGTTTTTAATTAGAACAAAATAATATTCTTTTTTAAATAAACTAAAAAAAAATTGTCGCATAAATAGAAATAGAGAAAATATAAAATTTAAATATGAACTCTGCTAAATGTATAGTTCAATTAATGAAAAAATGTTTTACTTGTAATATTATGAAGTAAAAAAATTGAATTTAACGAAGTTTTATATGAATATCAAATTTTAAGTATTATATATTACTAACAATAAATGTAGGTTACATACCAAATAGATCTATTCTTGAATGAAGTCCATCAAAAATTGAATTAAGACTTTTTATTTATTATACTAGGTCTCTCCAATTGAGTGAAGTAAGGGTCTGCATTTATCGATTCAGTTTAATTTTATATATTTTTGATTTATTAGTTTTTGGTTTTTAACAATTTATTTTTTATTGCCTAATAAGAAAATACTCATAAAATAAATATACGATTTCTCTAATAATTTGACGCAATACAATAAGATATAGTAAAACAAACAAATCAATTCAGCACATAAACTAAATAATATGTAATATTTGACCTCGTATTCTAATTTATTTTCCAACACAAGGATTATACATTGAAAACCAAACAAATGCAGAACTTACCAGTATTGATTTAGTATCAAGTGATGCTAAATTATTAATATTTAAGAGATAAAATAATAAATTATTATATTCTTAATTTAATTTACCTAATGACTCAATAATAAAAATCAAAAATCAAATAAATAACATGATAATTTTCTTTTGTAAAACTATCAAAAGCTCATTAATTAATAATTTAATAATAAATATTTTTTAAAAATTTTATTTATTGATCGATTCGATTTTTGTATATCACTCCGCTGTCATGTTAAAATAGCCCCTTCAACCAATGTCCTCCTTTTCCTCGAGAAAAAGCTGCAAAAATTCTATGTGTTTTTTTAACCAACGGCTTACACGTGGATGAGCATATTATTGACACGTGTAAAGCAATTGCTTCAGCAGGGAGATTTGGATAAGAAGATCTTGCCACGTCATTTATTTTATTTATTTTTAAATAGAAAATTTGTGGTGGTGGTTGTTTCAGGTGGTAAATAAAAAAATTAAAAAAAAGAAAAGGAGCATGTTGAATCCGTGTGGTCCATAAAAGTAAATAAAAATTTTAATTGGAAATAATATTTAAATATTTAATATGGATAAGGCTTTGACTGAGTTCACAAATTTATTTATTTGGAAGGATTGGACTAAATTGAGAATTATGAAATTATTGATAAAATGAGGTCTTTGTAGAAAAATAAAGTTGAAACCATTATATGAATCTTTGCTATTTATATTATTTATTATATATAAAAATTATATAATATGGCATAGATAAGTAAACATATATTAGTTAATTAGTTAATATAATTATAATTTGAATTAATTACAGCTTACGACAAGCATCTAGCTGTAACTATAGTTTGAATTTTATATAATTCACATGATTTATATAAGTACTATGTACAATTATGTAAAGATGTGCATAGATCAAATTATACACCAAAATATATAACCACTGTAAATTATTAATGAATAATATCAATGATGTGCACAAATTATATAAATATATACAAATATTGTGCAAATTATATAAATGCTATTATAATTTTGATTATAAAATATAATTAGGTAAACTATAAGTATGAAACATCATTAGATTTTATATGTTTGCGATCATGCAATTTGCTCTTAAAAAAATGAAGTGATCATACAGCACCATAATGATTGATGCTTAATTCACACCATATATGTAAATATTTTTTGTTCTGGTGAGCACAATCTTTCAATAGACTCTTTGAATATATTTACTTACTGTGATTTCACACTATATATGTAAATATATTTACTCATGATAATTTTGTAATGAGAAAATTTACTCTATTCAAAGATTATAATTATCAATATAATATAATAAATTATGAAATAATGTTATTGTATGAATTGTCATATGAGTAATATTTTTCATATCGAATTAACAAATTGATTAAAGTAAAAAAGTTTATACTTTTCTGATTATGAAGAAAATATTCAGTCCAAACACAATTCCCTTCCAAAAAGCGAAAATTATTTGAAAAGACATTTCTTAAGATTTAATTATATAAATGCTAATATCTTTTTTGTAATTACAAATATGGACATTTTATTTACATATATAGCTATGTTAAAGAATCTTAAAAAGATAATTCTGATTCTAATTTAATAATTTGATTAATTATCTTTATAAGAAATAGTATTCCAACTTTAATCCTAATATGATGAGAAGAGGATAATCTCAAATTATTATAAAATTCTAAACATTCTCAAACACATTCACCAATATTTTATTTTGTGTTTTTTCGTGCTGGTACATATTCATAGAATTCGTTCCTTCGTTTGATTCTCTTTTGATCTAATCTTAAATTATTATTTTACGCAAGGAAGTTCAGGTATGTATATCGTATAACATTTGTAGATTTTGCTTTCCTTTGTTGTCTTCTTGTCTGAATAGCTATTCATTTGCTTCTTGTTTTGACAGGTGAAGTTGGGATCTCACATATGATTGGGCAGATCCATATTGTATAACATTAGTAGATTTTGCTTTCCTTTGTTGTCTTCTCGTCTGAATAGCTATTCATTTGCTTCTTGTTTTGACAGGTGAAGTTGGGATCTCACATATGATTAGGCAGATCCAACACGATGAATATATAGGATTCGAGAACCTTTGCAATTATGATATTTAATTAAGTTAGTCTTTCAAAAAATGATGTAAAGTAACTGGTTCCAAGTCTTGACCTCAAGTTGGTTCATTCTACATTAACTATACACCAGTAGAGATTTATGCTATAGAGTAAATTATAGGAATTAAGAAGTAGAAAACTTTTTGTTCAGGGTTTATTTTTAGGTTTTTTCCCTTGTCCATTATGTTATAATGCTTTCTTCAATTATGATGAGTTTGAGTTGTATACTAAGTATTTTGGTATAAACTAATCATCCTTATAAAGTTTCTAATATCGATGATATAAACTTATTATCGGTATAAAATATATTCTAATATATAAATAAACTTATCGATGGTATAAACTTATTACCGGTAGAAAATATACTCTAATATGTAATACCTGCTGTAAACTTATGGATGGTATAAACTTATCATCAGTGAAAAGTATATTTCAATATATGATACATGCTATAAACTTATCATCTTAATCTGAGAAAACTATTCAGACGTGGAAAGAAATACTTAACCGAATGAACGAGTATGGAGCAGACACAATATTGGAGGTATAAAGTATATTTTAATATAAAACACCTGCTATAAACTTATCGATGGTATAAACTTTTAATAAATTATAAATGAAATAAAAAATAGTAAAAAAATTCAAACATCAAAACTAGTACGTCAATTATAAAAACTACCCATAAACCAACTGACTTATAAAAGAAGAATATAGAGCTAAAACTTGAGAAACTAAATTAAAAAGCTAAGTTGCCATTGGAATGTTTCGGCGATCAACTGAATTTTACTGATTTTGGATGGATAGTTATTTGTTACCTTAAGAAGGGGAACACAAGAGTTGTGGTCCCTTAAAAGTCTCCCTTATTCAATATATATTTAATTTATTACATTCTGATAATTTAAAATTGCTATGAAGGTAAATATTAAATATATCATAATTAAAAAATATTAAATACGACCATATATATGTAATTATTTATGCAAAAGTGTTTAGTTATATTTTTTTCCCATTCCAACCTTTTATATAATAAACAATAGTCATTATAATACAACTATATGTGTTTCTAGAATATTTTTGAAAACCATCCTCATACAACATTTCAAAACAACTATCAAGAACGCCACCGAAAACAAGTAAAAAACACATGATATTAAAGTTTTTTGAGTTTTTTTAAAAGCACATTTTTTAAATAGATTCAATACATAAATTACCTCCTTGATCTATTAAGGTGAACTAAAATTATCCTCACGGATATTCATGAAGAAGTTTTATTAAAATATAATAAAATTAATTAAAAGTGATGAAGCAATTAAGTACTCCATTTTCTATGATGAGTAGGACGAAAGTTTGGAATATCACTATGTATAGCAAAAATGATCAAATATCATACATATTCAAACTAGTAAAAAGAAATAATATATATATTTTTTCTTTTCCTACCCCTTATAATAATAAAACTTCATAAACCATAGTTATTGATTATTTAGCAATTCCTTACCAGGCAATTTGAATTATGAAAAAAATCACGTGATAAATAAATCTGTCACATGTGATCAAGAAAGTCAACCAAATGTGACTTATTCATCTTCCTATTCTTTGTTATTACTCTCATTTTTAACTAACATTTATGATATTTATGACTAAAATTATACATATATAAATTAATGAGAAATAGCCTCATCAACTCCACAATGGTAAAGTTACTTGTTAAATGACAACATTAGATGTTTTTCGCTCATATTTGTTCTTTAAATCATTCATAAATTTGACTTTTCAAACTATTTTTTCACAAATATAAAAATGTGAACAAAATTTACACATCTAATCTGACTGTCACCATATATATACCTAAACAACAACAACAACATCAACATACCCCAGTGCCTCAAAAGGCTCTCGCTCATTGCGGGGTGAAGGGGGGTTGGATGTACGCAGCCTAACCCCTATGTTTAAAAACATAAAGCGGCTGTTTCCAAACATATATATACCTAAAAATATGTGGAATTGTTCGGTATAAAATATTTCACCATTTAATTTAAAATTTAAAATAAATTGATATCAAGTAACTATATACAGTGTCAAATTAGTTGATACTTGGAGAAAAAGAGAGGCATGATTTTTTTACAAAGGAGAAAACTTATGGAGTGAACTTCAATGAAAGTTAGTTCTTAAAAAAAGTCTCAATGAGATTACGACTCTCTCATAAATCTGATTCAAGTAAAAAATAAACAAACAAACAAATTTAATAATCTGAAGTTTAAGTTATTGAGATTTAGACTTCCATTAAGTGCAAATAAATGAGCTTAGTAAAACACAAATTACAAACAAATCACCTTTAAGATGATTTAGTCAAATTATTGCTACTTTTCCAAAAATATTTTTGAAAATTACTTCTTAATAGGAAGTACTGCTCAATATAAGCTAATTTCGACAACTTGATCAACAAAATCTTTAAAATAATTTCTAAATTTCATAAGTATGTTGAATTTTTGAATTTAATATGGCAATTTAACATCATATATTTTGTGAATTAATAAATACATATTTAGATACACTTCTTTGAATATTCAAACATGCATTCAGTTAGACATGCTATGTAGTGATAGATATACATTTAGATATTCGTAATCAAGAACTAGACAAACTTTCAAATATACATATCGTGAATAATCGATATCAATTTAAGAATAATTAATATCAATTTAAGTTTTGTATATGAATGATAATAATATTGTCACGACCCAAAAATGGGCGTGATGTCACTCGTGTTATCCCACCAAGACATGTCAGTCTACAACCCAATTATAACATTAAATATGCTGAATTATAATAAAAATGAAAGTTCAATTACGGATAATAAGTCAACTTAATTAAAAATTCCCAAAACCTGGTTGTCACGTACACAAACTTCTAATGTATTACAATAGATTCAAAAGGAAACAGCAGTATCAAATGATATTGTCTCTAGAATAGAACAAAACCATAAATAGGAGTAAGAAGTCAGCTGGGATGGCAAACAGCTACCTCTCACAATCTCCACAGGAAACCTCGGACAAGGAAAGTAGTGAGTATCACGACGATCCGGGTTCGCAACCTACAAATTTGTTGTAGCAAGGGATAAGTACCAAACATACGATACTTAACAAGTGAACTATTAAACACAAAATTAAGTAATATAGAATACAGGTACTCTCAACACTCCAGCCCAACCCCCAAAACTACAACCTACATAACATCAGTCCAGCATAACAGTTCACAATGTACATAACATATAGCTCAATAACCACCCCAACTATTATATATCAAAAACACCAGGGATCAAGTGCATCTATCACAAGTTTCACAAAAGCACTCACACGTTTATAAATGATAATGAAATGTAATGCAATGCAATGCAATGTCAAGTAACATGATGCATGTCTGACCTAGTGATACACACCCGTTGTCTCACAGTCCAGGACCCATGGGGGACTTCTAGTCGATGCATCTGTCGCGGCGTGCGACACGACCCTCAAATCATAGTATCCGTCGCGGCGTGCGACACGTCCCTCGAATTTGGTATATCCTCTTTAATTCTCATTTTTTTTCAGTCCACAGAATAATTGTCACAAAAGTCAATGCAAATAGGTATGTTTACATAATAATGAAAAAAATGACTTATTTTAATGCAATGCACAATTTACAACAACATAGTTTGGTACAACATCAACACTAATCTATACCTCAAAATCATTTTCACCTCACACAAGAAGCACAAGATTCTATATACTTAAGAAATGTTAACAAGTTTGCTTGCCTTAGTCAAAGACAATCAATCAATCACTTGCGCCTTCCTCTTCCGAATGGAATCTGAAACACCACGATCTAATCCAATAAGAATTCACAATTCAATTTTGAAACGAACAACACCCGTTGTTACAATATGACCTAACCTAAACCTGAAATTATCCAATAAATTCTATAACCGATTTTCTTGAATTTAAAACTTAAGGTTAAGTCTTAATCCCTCCATATTAAAATCTTATGATATTATATAATGCATTACACAATGTTTAACTACCTATATAGATATTTTAAAACTTGATTGCTAAAAGAAAATCCCAAACATTAAATTCATATTGACCATGGAAATCTGTAAGTTGTCCTCGTCAAAAGCAATATATGCAAACTTGTCTACGTTATAATTTTCTTACATTAATTTACTAATCTTCCAACCATTGGCATGATATTCCATTATTACCTATCAAATTAACCTATACCTTTTGGCCAATTACTTAATTCCATTGGGTTACAAAATAATTGTAACGTAAATATTTTACATATATGTTGCAGTACTTTCCCATAAAGGTATAGTATAATACTCATGTTAAGATATACATAGTTCATAGAAGTTGAATCAGTTGGAACATTATTGGTGCATACCTGAATCACGTTTTATTTCTCTTCGTTTCTATCTCGCCGCATAGTCCTTTACGTAGATTTCCTTCTTCTACTTATATTTTTCAAATTATATAAAAAGAATTAAACCCTAATAACTAATTTTACTATAGATATACTAAGTGGTATAGGATATTTGATAAAGTTATCAATTTAGTCCCTAATTAAACTATCTAAATTTACCCGTAACTTAAATAATCGTAGCTATTGAATAGTTCGAAATACCTATTTAAAATTTATGAGAGGGATATTATAGGAAGCAAAATGACTAATTTTCGAGATGATCTAACGGGTCATTACAAATATATACTGAGTAGTGTATACATATGGTGAGTCAATTCTAGATAAACATAAATATTTTTTAAAATATATTGAACTTTATATTTCTTTTTATATCCAAAATTTATTAGTTGAACTTAACAAAATACTAATTTATGTATATAAAAATACATCAAATCATGCTAGGAATGTCACACATATATAATGTACTCATTTTTAAAATATGGCATGTATGTCACACAATTATTAATTTTATCTCTAACATATTATTGTTTTGGGCTGAGGGTTTTCACCTCATGGTGATTTTAGGAGAGAGAATATTTTACTCAACATGATTTTAATAGTTGGATAAAAAACTGATTACATAGTTTTCCCTTTTGGGTTACAAATATTTTTTTCCTTTATCAAAATACATACACAGTGTATAAATAGTGTATATTTTGTATTAAGTATACAATATACAATTTTACATATACATACATAATATATACACTCTACAACTAAATGTATATGTATTGTATACCTCGGTTAGTTTTGATAAAGGTAGTTTACATAAATTACATAGCGTAAAGAGTTAATTACTATTTTTTCTATCCTTTTTCAATTTACAGATTTCCCTTAAAAAATATGGCAATTCGGATACATTAATTTAGTAACACAAATACCTTAATTCAGTTCAGGATACAAAAGTTAGGATTTTTAAGTATTAGCAGATAATATTTAAAGCATTACATTTCAAACATAGGGATAATTTAAGAAATCAGATAAATGTATCTAGATAAAAATAAGAGATTTTTGAATTTTTTGGAAATGAGTGGGAATAATAATAAAAATAATTAATAAAGAAGTGTAATTACATAATTTTTCCTTTGGTAAACTAGATAACCAATGATATATATTGGTAACTATTAATTAAAGGAATTTGCACATATAGCCAATCAAAAATATCCGAATTATGCTCCATAGCTATAATTTGGGTAATTAAATTTCATAACTATAATTATAACAATGTTTGTATATTTCGTGCATTATTTATATACATTTGTATAATTCGCTGTACAATTTGCAGTTTTTGTATTGCGCACGACATTTGTATAATTCGCTATATTATGCGCAGTATTTATATATTTCACTGTATAATTTTAACTTTTGTATAAAAGGTATACATATATTTGGCTTTTGTATATTTCATATAGCTTTTTCTATTATTTAAGCTATATGAAGCCCAATAATGTCCATAATCTGCAACTTGTGCTCAATACTAAGTAGGTCTCTCAATCAACAATAAGTACACAAAAGAAACCCCATTTCAATAAAGTTTTATGAACAAATCAAGTCATAAATATTTTATGATTTTATTTGTTTATTATTAATTCGACTCATTCCAAAAAGTCTTACTTTAAGGTGTAAAATACTTACTATCGAAAGGAACTCAAATCGCTCAAATCTGAAATCTCTAATGAATGATCAAGAGGAATTTGACTTTTTAATAATCTAAGTTGCATAAATTATTGAATTGGTAGATTAAAAATCAGTTTGTTTAATGGATATGAATTATTGAAATTTATTATAGTTGCATAGAGAGACAATAGCGTTAACGTTGTAGGGTATGTTGAAGTTTATTATAGTTGCATAAATTTATTAAAAATCTTCAATGAGTATAAGATTTAATAGTACTAACTTTGGGCTTATGAATATAATGAAAATATTAAAAAGGCTTAGGAACAGGACAGTCTCTAATGACAAAGAGATTAGAGGATGATTCTAGACCATAATAAAGTATTCACAATTTTTTATTTTTTATTTTGAAAAAAAAAAGTGAGTGAAAGAGAACCACACTTTGGTGTTTTAAATTTCTTACATCGAATTTTGAATTTTAAGATTATGCGTTCATAATATAGATATTGAGTTTGGATGAAGTGATAGTCCAAAAATTGCCTCGACCATTAAAACGATCATTATAAATATACCTAATATCATTTCTGCATTTTAAACCTTAAACTTTGAACCTTGTGGATAGTTAGGTGGGGTGCTCCAACTCAAGGAGGTGAGGATACCCTCTGCACACCTCCCCCCCTCCCCAAAGCTTTGCGGTTATTGGTATATTTAATGGAAGTGTCGAGGGTGGATGGGTGGATTGGAAGTCACAGACTCGTAATTCTTCGAACTGTCTGCTTGACTCGTCTGTTTTGAACTCCGAATCCTGAACCTCAAAACTCCAAATCCTGAAAAGATTCTATATACTAATTAAAGAATTATTAAATACAGATGAAAGTATGAACAACTAATAATTAAAATCATTATTTCAATAAATATTTAATGATAGCTTAAATATAAATTCACATTTGACAATTAGATATAAGACTCAAAAAATAACTAACATTTAGATGTATTTTTTATTTAACTCTTTATTAATTAAAAAAAGAAAAAGCAAGAAGGAGAAGCGGGGTCAAAATATAAAGTTATAAAATGCTTTTCTCACTTTTGAAAAGTCTATTAGCTTTTCATATGGTTGATAAATGACAAGTACGTACAATTTTCATTTTTGAAAAGCACGAAGATCTAAGATTAGTTCTTCAAATTAAAATAAAAATTAATATATTATCGTGACATACATAAGTTAATTCAAACATTATTTTTTGTCTAAAGAAAATAATGTATGCATTTTTTTAACCCTAGTCTCCACGCTTTTCCCTCTCTTGAGAAATCAATGGAGGCGTGATAGCAACCATAGCTCGCCCTCTCCCAACCTATGAGTGTGGGAGAGACAAACGTCAACACTAACACGAAAATACTTTATGCAGCAACCCTTAAACTACAACAGACGATTCAAAATCTGTCAGTGGATATGATGCACACAAAAGTAGCACATTCAATTTTTCTAAAATACACTACGAATTAATAAAATGTACACATATCTGTATATACTTGATAAGTGCTACCATCGAAGATTGTAAGAATGGGTAGAATAGCTCTATTTTAATCAAGATCTCATGTTTAGGTCGCTTATAATAAAAATGTCAATTTTTGCATGAAAAATAAAATTAAAAAGGTGCTTAATTAGGTACACACATACCAATATGTACCAAGACTTTGTAAGATCTTTGACCAAGGCAATGGTCAAACACAATTTTCTAAACAAACACTAAGTACATAATTAGGTTTAATTTATTAAATTGATATAACTAATCACACTTAATCAGTCTTAATATCAAACCTCCCCTCCATTTTTGTTGTGTAGTTTGACTAGGTGACATATGTCTGCATCAAACACGTAATTAAATTACTTTTAAGGCCTAATTCTAAGTGATAATTAACAACTGTCAAATCTTAGAAAAGAAAAAGTAAATTAATTTGTAAATATCTTTTTAATTAATTCTTAATGATATATGCAGCCCCCATGTGACATCCATTATAATCTAAATTTATTGGCAGACAATTTTACCTCCCAATCCTTTTTTTTTTTGAGATATTATTTAATCAAAATTGGGATCCAGATAACTTGGATTAAGTTTGAGTAAACACATCGTGATTAATTATTCATTAAGATTTATATTGCTGGTGGAAAAATTTAGGTTTTGCTGACATTTGAATAACTTTATTTTTCAGGTTAGATTGAGTTGATAGATTTCTCAATCACAATACAAAAGTATAAATTTTTAAAGTTAGTAAATTAGTTTTTGAGAATAAGGTTTTCGGAAACAACTTCTCTATCTCTATGAAGTATTGGTAAGATCTGCGTATATTTTATCTTTCCTAGATTCGAGTTGTGAAATTTCATTAGACATGTTGTTGTTTAGTAAATTAGTAATAGAGAATATAGTTGTTGTAGTGCATAATTTTAAAATAAGTTTATGATGTCATGAACAATTTTATTCATTACATTAATTATTTTTTGGTAGAAATTAAAACTTTGGTAATCCCCATTCACAAAATCATCTTCTACACCTTGCTCTAGATTCATAAAAAATTAATGAGTGAGTATATACAAGAGATAAGAATATGAATGAAGAAAATCGGAATAAGGTGGGGAGGTGTGTATGACGAATTTAAGGGAGAGGTATATTAAAGAAGTCTAAAAAAAATGATTAGGTAATATATGACTTAGCTTCAGCTTGCCATCAACATGATGTCCGTTGATAGAAAGGTGAGGAAGGTCGAGTATCAGAATAGGAGATTAATAGGTTATCGAGCGTATATTTTTCCGTATCAAAGTCGTATTCTAGTTTGCTTTTCATGCTACGTTCACTATATATTATAATTATTAATGCCAGTCAAACACTCAAAGTAGATATAACCAAATCAGGATCAAACCAACATTTCAAATAAATAATCGAACCTACCCCTCTATTATTTTCCATAAATCAAGACAAATACATTTGTTAATTAACATCGTGTTGAATGAAAGGTATTTGTCTAGATGTAAAGTTTAAGAATGAATAAGGACTCTTGAAACTTATGATATTAATAATAGTATATTCCATGCAACTTCACAAACGAGTTTTGGGAAAGGCCGAATGACGTAGATCTTGTCTTTGTGGGAAGTGATGATGTTTCTAATAATCCATCGACTCATGGATATTTATGTGACTATAAATCTTCTTATTATTAAGATTAAAATGAGAGTTTAAAGATAAATGATTATTATTAAATGTAAAAATATATCATTCTTTTTTTTTTTACTGTCTAAAAAGGAAATAGTTTCACATTAACTGGGATAGAAGAAAGATTATCGTTCGAAAATTCGAGGTGTTCGGCCAAAACCATAACCATTTTTACATCTTAAAAATCATCTTCAACGTTTGATGTTTTTCAATTACTTTTAATCACCTAATCTGAACGGATTCTAATCGAGCAATTCTTTTTGTAATTTAATGCACGTAAAACTAGTGTGGTTAAGAATATGCATTTGGTAAAATTATTATGATGTGTGTAAGTTGATTCAACCATCATAATACTAACAAAAGTTAAGGCAAATCTCGAAAAGAAGTTAGAAGGTATATAGAATAACATCAACAATAACAATGGACTCAATTTATTCCATAAGTGGTCTTTGAAAAAAAATACAATATACACAATCTTAGTTCTAAAGAAATTATTTCCCTCGATATTCGTATTTCTTTATTCAAATTTAAGATTGATAATGTGAATGAATTTCCTCAAAAAATGTGAATAACATCAACAATAACAAATTCAATATAATTACACAAATGAGACCTGAAAAAAATACGATATACACAATCTTGTTCCTAAAAATATTATTTTCAATTAACTCTCGACATTCATTTTTTTAATTTAAATTCGAGATTGACAATATCAACAAGCTCACACCAAAGTGGAAGGAATATGAGTAATAGGAATTGGCCATTGGGAGGCTTAAAAGGACATGACACACAGCCTCTTTGTTTGATTTTCTCTAGTTGGAGCAAGACCATATATAGCTGTTCAATATCCTTTTTTTGTTTGATTTCTCGCCCGGTGTTTGATGTTTATATTAAAATTTGACTATATCCAAATTCATATTGCGTAGAGTCCTATTTAAAGTGAAGCACTTTCTATCAAAAAATTTTTTATAAAAGATTTCTGATTAAAGAAGGACCAGCCACATCCGCCATTGATAAGAGTTTTTCAATATCCAACTCAAAGAGTAATTGAATGCCAAAAAAGAATTGATTGGTTATGGAACTGCAAAACAGAGTAAAAAGATTATGATGATGATCTCAGTGTCCCATACTGCTTACTACTTGCCAACCAACCAACCACTAGCTAGGTAGATAGGTAGCTAAGGGTTTCTTGCACAGCCTCCATTTGTGTGTCAATACATAATTAGCTGTAGAGCAGAGAGGTGCAGAGGAGACAGACAGAGGGGGCACTGCAAATTTTGCAGAATATACATATGACACACCACATACTTATCCACTTACCATTTAAAAGGAATGGCCTCTGTCTTTCTCTGTTGACATGGACTACCCTCCATGACTTTGGATAGATTTCGATTCATCATCTTATTGCTTTTTTGAAGCTTTTGGACCCCATAAAATATCTTCCATTGGGGTTTTCTTTGGCCAACTAGTGAAGTTTTCATAGTATTTGCATTCTATAATGATTTTTGAACTAGCCAGGAGGAATTGCAGTAACAGAGTCATAATTTTTATTAAGAAGATTTAAAAATTTAAAGAAATAAATATACTAATTAGTTAAAAAAATATGACATCTTCTCTCTCTCTTTATATATATATAATTTTAATCATGTATAAACAGTATAATTTACTAGCTAAGTCACTTGAGGAAGGGTGGTGTTGAGTGGATTTTGGACTTAATTCAATTTCAAAGAAGGTTTAAAATATGAGGAAATAGAGACATTAACCAATCAAAAAAGGTTCGAAATGTTCTATATATACATATAACAATGTATATATGATATAATTTACTAGTTCCGCCGCTAGAGGGGAGGATGGTGTTAAATAGATTTTGAACTTAATTTTATTGCAAAGTTAATTAAAAGGACGAGGATTGTCCAAACCATACAGAAAATCCAAGGAATGCATCTACCCTTCCGGCATGCCTATACATTGTTCATAGAGCTTGAACAATCTATCGTGAGGCCTCAAAAACAATTATAATAATTCTAATTCAAAGCGTGAAAATTCTCCAAGCCATATAGAGAGTTCAAGAAGTCCATTTACCCTCCGTAGCACACCTAAACCTTGTTCATGACACGTGAACAATCTATCTAGAAGCCCTAATATCTACTATGATACTATGTTAGCAGAGAGTCCAAACAATCTATCTACCCTTCCCAGTATGCCCAAATATTGTTCATAGAGCGTGAACAATCTATCATGAGGTCTTAACATCATCGACTACAATACCATGTTAAATAGATCTTGGGCCTAACTTTGATTTCTATTTCAAAGCGTGAGGATTTTTCAAGCCATATAAAGAGTTCAATGAATCCATCTATCCTCCCAACACACATAAATATTTATTTATGGAGCGGGAACAATCTTTTCAGATGCCTTAATATTGATTACGATAACATGTTGAATAGATTTTTGGGCCGAAGTGAACTTTAAATTCTAGTTCAAAAGGTGAGAGTTGTCCAAGTCATATAGAGCATTCAAGATACTGTCCATCTTTGGCGTGGATCCCATCTGGTGGTATGTCACATGATGTCTATCTAATCTATAAATCAGCGTGCATGTTGAATTCATCGAGAGTGACTTTGTATACTCTGAGTAATTAGCTCATGAGTTCATTAAGTAAATCTAATTTCATCCTCTTTTATAGCAAAGTATTGATAAATCTACTGTTAACTATAGTAGTTAGTTACAAGCTACAATGGTTAAGGGAGTTAGTTACTGGGTTGTTAGAGCTGTTAGAAGTTAGTTGGGCTTGTGAGTCTATAAATAGTAGTGATGCATTATGTGTATGCATGAATGAATGAACAATGTGATTCTATTTCTTCTTCTCCAAGCTAATTCATACTCTCTCTTAGATCTTACTTTTCTTCTCTTCTTTCGCTTCTTCTTCTTCTCTTTGTTTTAGCTACTGTTAATGCTAGATCAGTACCTCCATCTATAGAGTTATCATGGTATTAGAGCAACGCTGTATCTTAGGATTAAGGAGGCAAAAGTGTGCTTAGATTCAACACTGAAGAGCTGTTGAATCGAGAGTAAGCAGTCTAGTGAGGATCTGAGTCAAAAATAGAAACTCATGGACAATCCAGCTGAAGTAGCCTCTGAATCAATGGATACTGGCATTCCAAACTCCAACTCTGCACCTCCAACTTGAGGAACAACTATGTATTCAACTCCAGCTATAGATCATAATCATCCATTATATATTCATCCTAATGACACTCCAGGTTGCTCTTTAATCACACTTCAGCTTACTGGTTCAGAAAACTATGCATTATGGAGTAGATCTATGTGTATATGTCTTTTAGGCAAAAGTAAATTGGGATTTGTTGATGGAAAGTTTCCTAAGTCTAGGTTTCCTCCTAAATTGGCTGATATTTAGGAGAAATGCAAAGTTGTAGTCTTGTCATGGATAATGAATGCAGTACAACCAAGTTTACTCAGTGGTATAGTGTATTGTGCTGATGCTCATAAGGTGTGGAGTGATCTAAAGGAGAGATTTGACAAAATAAATAGTGCACATCTGTTTCAATTGCACAAAGAGATCCATAACATGAACAAGGGACAATGACTGTCACTAATTACTATACAGTGCTCAAAAGTTTGTAGAATGAACTTGACTCTATTATGCCTTATCCTAGATGTACTTGTGCTGAATCTGTAAAATTCAAAGAGCATGGTGAAAATCAAAGACTACTTGAGTTTCTCATGAGATTAAATGAGTCATATGCAACAACTAGAGGATAGATCTTAATGTAGACACCACTTCCTAGTCCAAATAAGGAGTTCTCACTTATTGTTGATCATGAAAGTCAGAGGAATTTAGCATATGCTAGTCATGCTGGTTCAAGTACTGAAGTGATTAGGAGTGTAGTTTTAGCTAGTGTGAAAGGTGGAGTTGCTCCAAACCTAGGAGGTGATAATCATGGACATCAATCTGGTGGTGGAGGAAATCCAAATAGAGGACACTATGACAGTCAACATAGATCTTCAAAACCTCAGAAATCTCTCATATTGAGTGAAGTATGTGGCTACAAAGGACATAATAAGGAATAGTGCTACAAAGTTATAAGTTATCCACTTGGTTGGAAGTCAAAGAGAAAAGGTAATGCCTCAAGCTTCGGTGCTAATCAAGTTGCAAATTCTCAGTCAGCAGGAATAACTTACACAAGTAACATCACTCCTAATGTCACACCACCAGCTCCCACAGTCTTCTTCACACAAGATCAGTATCAATAGATCCTATAACTCTTAGCCAAGGAAAGTGATGGTGAAAGAGGTTAAGCATCTAAAGCAACTATTGTAGGTAGTGTTATGTTTGCTCTTGTGTCTAAATATGTTAACAAGGAGTGGATAATTGACACTGGTGCAACAGGTCACATGTCATCTAAGTTTGAAGTGTTAGATAAAGTAAACAATGTTCCTATATCTGAAATGAGACAAGTTCAGCTACCAACTGGAAATGTGGTATAAGCCTCACACACTGGCAGCACTAAAATAATGGAGGGTCAAGTCATTAAGAATGTGTTGTTTGTTCCCGAGTTTAAGTGTAACCTCCTGTTTGTGTCTAAACTTACTAAAGAACTTCAATATATAACTCTTTTCTTTCCTGATTTATGCCTTTTCCAGGATCTCTATAGTGGACACGTCAAGGGGATTGGTAGAGAAGATCAAGGTCTTTACATCCTCAAGAAAGGCCTACATACTATGTCAATCCCTCATCCAACTCTCAGTAATGCTCACTAAGTCAGTTGGTCTGGTTCTATGTCTCTATGACACAACAGACTAGGACATGCTCTTGTATATATAATAAAGAAGCTTCCTAGTCTTAATAGTCTAGATTCTACTACTTTACCTACTTGTACTGTTTGTCCCTTGGCTAAACATACCAAATTTCCTTTCAATTCTAGTACATATTCATCTAAAGCTATGTTTGAACTAATGCATTGTGATATTTGGGGTCCTTATAAAGTTCCTACTCAAAATGTAATGAAATATTTTGTCAATCTGGTGGATGACTTCTCCAGGTTCACCTCTATATTTTGATAGCCTTTAAGTCTGATGCAATAGTGGTACTAAGACAATTTTTCACTCAATCTCACAACAGGTTCTCTACTACTGTCAAAACTTTGAGAACAGACAATGGTAGTGAGTTCTTTAGTTATTAGTTTAGGTCTTTGTTAGATACTCTTGGTATATTTCATCAGAGTACTTCTGTGTATACACCTCTGTCAAATGGCATTGCAGAGGGAAAACACAGAACCATCTTACAAATAGCCAGAGCTCTGAGGTTTCAAGCCTCAGTACCTCTTAAGTCTTGAGGTGAATGTGTATAAATAACTGTTTACCTCATTAACAGATTACTCTCTAAACTTGTTCACTACAAAACACCTTTTGAAACACTATATTCACATCCTCCTTCTCTTTCTCATCTAAGAACCTTTGGCTGTTTGTGTTTTGCTGCATGTCCTAAAATCATAGACAAACTTTCCCCTAGATCTATTCTCGCTATTGTGCTAGGCTATTCCTTATCTCAAAAGGGTTACCATCTGTATGATCTACACTCCAAGTCTATGTTTGTTAATAGACGTGTTGTGTTCAAAGAGGACTTATTCCCTTTTAAGGATCTTCAGACATCATCTGATCCTATATTTCCAGTCCTCACTATGATACATTCTGATTTTTCTCCTGTCACATTACCTCACACCACTCCTATAACAACTATACCTGAATCTCTAAATGACTCTTTTAACTCTACCTTTCATGATCATGATCACTCTCTTCCTCTCTAAGAACGTTCATCTGATTCTACCCCTTCACAGGCTCTCATTCATAGTCCTGTCTTGCCTGTTCCTTTTAGGAAGTCATCTAGAGCCACTAGACCACCTCTATGGCTTAAAGACTTCATCACTCAGCCCAAAAGTAACATTTGCACCTATCCTTTATCCAATAATATTGCGCATCACATTCTATCCACCTCTTATCTCAGTAGTCTAACAACATATTTTGCAGTGACTGAGCCAACTAATTATCATGATGCTTCTCTTGACCCTCAGTGGGTTCAGGCTATGGCATTTGAGATTGCAACACTAGAAGCAAATCAAACTTGGAGTATTGTTGATTTACCTACCGGAAAGAAGCCAATTAGGTGTAAATGGACATACAAGGTGAAGTATAAGTCCACAGGTGAGGTTGAAAGATTTAAAGCCAGGCTGGTTGCCAAAGGTTTTAGTCAAAAGGAGGGGCTTGATTATGGTGAAACCTTCGGTCTTGTAGCTAAGATGGTTACTGTTAGGTCTGTCATTGCTATTGCTGCTTCTAGGGGCTGGAATGTGCATCAGATGGATATCCATAATGCTTTCCTCAATGGTGACCTTTTTGAGGAAGTCTATATGACTATTCCAACAGGGTTTTCTAGACAAGGGGAGTATGGTGAGGCCTGCAAACTACACAAGTCACTCTATGGCCTTAAACAGGCTCCTAGAAAATGGAATTTGAAGTTGACAGTGTCTCTCATGAAGTTGGGCTTCAGGCAGAGTCCTTATGACTACTAATTGTTCATTAGGCATGTTAAGAATGATATATTCGTTGTGCTACTGTATGTGGATGATCTTCTAATCACTGGCAGTAACCAAGGTCTCATAGATATTACAAGAACTGATCTACAAAAGTAGTTCAAGATGAAAGACTTAGGAGAACTTAAATTCTTCCTAGGTGTTGCGGTGGCAAGATCAAGCAAAGTCATTCACTTATCTCAAAGGAGGTATGCATTAGAGCTAATAGCTGAGTGTGTCTAGGGGGAGCTAAACCATTATGTACACCCATGGAACAAAACTAGAAGCTAACTTCTATCAAGTATGATCAGTTGTTCTCTCAGTAAAAGGAATCTATAGATCACATACTTCAGGATCCTAGTAAGTCCCAAAGACCAGTGAGAAGACTACTATACTTAACCATGACTAGGCCTGATTTGTCTTTCTCAGTTCAAGCATTGAGCCAATTCATGCATAATCCTAAGGAATCACATATGCAAGCAGCACTCAGGGTGGTCAGATACATCAAAGTCTATCCAGATCTTGGAGTACTGATGCCAGCAGAAGACACAAGTCAACTAACAGCCTACTGTGACTCATATTGGGGTGCCTGCTTGGAAACTAGGAGGTCTGTCAGTGGTTATCTAGTCAAGTTTGGTAGTTCTCTAATCTGTTGGAAGTCAAAGAAGCAGGAAGCTATCTCTAGAAGCTTAGCAGAAGCTGAGTTCAGAAGTATGGCAAATTGTGTAGCTGAAGTCACGTGGCTAACAGGTCTTTTTAAGGAACTAGGAGTACACATTGAGTCACCAGTGAAGATGTATTGTGATAATAAAGCAACAATTCAGATATCTGCAACTCCTATGTTCCAGGGAAGTACTAAGCACATCGACATAGATTGTCATTTTGTTAGAGTAAAGATCTATCAAGGGATGGTCAAAATTGAGTCAATCCACACAAGGGGCCAGCTGGCTGATTTACTCACAAAAGGACTTGAGAAGTCATAACATCAACAACTTCTACGCAACTTAGGTATTATGAATATTCCAACCATAGGCTTGAGGGGGAGTGTTAACTATAGTAGTTAGTTACAAGCTACTATGATTAAGAGAGTTAGTTACTGGGTTGTTAGAATTGTTAGAAGTCAGTTAGGCTTGTAAGTTTATAAATAGTAGTCATTATGTGTGTGGATGAATGAATGAACAATGTGATTCTATTTCTTCTTCTTCAAGCTAATTCATATTCTCTCTTAGATCTTACTTTTCTTCTCTTCTTCCGCTTCTTCTTCTTCTCTCTGTTTTAGCTACTGTTAATGCTAGATCAGTACCTCAATCTATGGAGTTATCATCTACCACATGCGATGCCTATACATTCTAAATTTTTTACTTGTTTAAATTTAAGCAAGTATAAGTTTTACTTGTTTTTTCATTTTGAACCTAAGATAGGTAGCATTATCAGATAGAATATAAGTAAAGTGCAATTAATTATATGGTCTTACATATTGAAAGAAATTATAACATTAGAGAGAAAATCTCATAAATTAATTATGAGCTTCACACACTGAAGGAAATTATAACATACTCTAATAATTTTCTCATGTGATTTTATGCATGCAACGTATATGTAATTTACATCTTTATATGTTATCTCTAATCATGTGTAGTATTAAAATTAACAGAAAATGATCTTTTAGATAGCATTAGATTTCATTGATAACTTTTCTTTTGATTACGACTTTCATGTTGTTTATTTGGTCATCTCAATAGTCAAAGTTAGCAAAATATTACTCCCTTCTTTTTAATTTATGTGACTTTTTTTAAATTTTGAGATTCAAATAAATCTATATATGATCATTAATTTTTTATATATTTATTAAATATTTTAAATTGTTAATTATTGTAACTTATAGTATTATTTACATAGTTTACAAATGTATAAATTTTATTTCAAAATAATTGAAGATTTCATGAACAAATTTTTATTAAATTTCATTGGTTTTGATTTTGAAAATGAAAATTGTCACATAAATTAAAATAGAGGGAGTATGAAATTTTCGTAATTTTTGAGATAAGGGTAGAAAATACACCTGAAGTATCCTCTCTTTTTTTCTATTTCGTACTTGAACTATTGAGAGTGTGAGTTTCATATCTAAACTATCATTATTAGTTTGAGAAATTGAGAATGTGAGTTTCATACCTAAGCTATCACTTATTAGTTTGAGAAATACACCTATCTCTTTTAATTTATTTCACTCTCACCATGGTGTATCTACTACACTCTCTCTTTTATTTAATAAAAAGATATCATTACCTTGATAAAAAATAAATAAATTATAGTATTAGCTAAAATATTATTTTGTTTTAAAAAAAATGTATTATACATATCACTGATATATATTTCTTTAAGTGATAATTTAAATATAAAATTTACACTCTCAATAATTTAGATATAAAAATAAAAATAATAATAATTTAGATAGTTTTTTGACACTTATCCCTCTCAATATATTTTTTATATCCTACATAATTGTTGTCTTTGTTTAAGTTATTGACAAATTATTACTAGTATATTATTTCCTCCATCTAGTTGTATTTAAATTAGTGCTTATCTCTTCAAAGTGACATAACACAGTCTTATTTTTATATTACACGTGTCTCAACCAGAAAGCATATCTACCCCCACCCCCCTCCACCCCCTGCAATTGTCTTTATGGTTTTAATTGTTTGTTTCCTTCCTTGGAATGTTTTCATTCTGTTATGATAAAATCATTCAAAAGTTTTTTGTCCAATTAGGCCACTTCATTCATTCTTCTACCTTTACTAAAATTCTTATCTATTATTAGGAGTAATAAATGATTTCATTGTAATTTGATTAATCCTAAAATAGGGTATTGTTGGTAAGTTGGTGAAAGATTATTTTCATGTTATTCATAAATTACAATAACAGTAATTTATTTGAAGAAATTTCATGAGTGGGGTCTGAAAAAGATAAAATATACGTAGATCTTATCATTATTTCATAGAGATAGAGAGATTGTTCTTCATAGATTATGAATTTAAATTATAAATTTATTTATATTAACGTTTGAATAAAATATTTATATTTAAATCATCACATTATTTTATTAATGTGCGTGTGTTAAGATAGATTGCATGCATTATACTCTATTAAAGTATGGCTCTTTTTCGTACCTAACATGAAATACATTATACTTTATACATTGAACTAACTCTCTTTTTTTTTTTTTGGGTTAAAATAGGGTTGGGTGGACACATTTTTAAGCTAATTGCCTAATTTGTAATTTCATAACAAGCAATAGGTTGCATGTGATTGTAACTTAGTTTAAATGGGGGTATATTTATGAAATTGAAACAATATTTTTTTTGTGCGATTTATAGATGACGATTTCAAATTGTGAAATTATTATTAATATTTGTATCAGGTAGGTTAAATGCGTTACACTCCCTAAGATACAATAAAATTAATCAAGTTTTATTTAATATATAGTAAATAAAATTAATGAAATTTTATTAATATCACAATAAATAAAATTACATTATAGTCAATTGGTTGCATTTGATTGTTTTTTAGTTAAAATGGTTAATACTCATTTTAAGGATAATTGCCTAATTTGTAATTTTATTACAAGCAATAGGTTGTATTTGATTGTTATTTGGTTAACATAGTCTTTTCATTCAAAAATAAATAAATTGGGGATAAGGTAGGAAAAATGGGTAGAATAGTAAAAAATTCAGATAATTATTTAATTACTCTATTGAAAATATTTTAACAAAAATTCCTAATCGTATCTCTAGGGGAGATATTGCCGTTATGTGCCACTTCTTTTTATTTTTTCCACCGTCCATTGACAATTGAGTATACTTATCTACAACTTGCTATATATTAAAAGGAAAATTAAAAAAAAAAGGTAAGAACTTATAAATTTTAAATTCTAATTGATTCACTTTAAAATTTTATGTGCATTGAAAAACATAAATTATTATAAATTGTAATTATATTGATAAAACATAAAAAAATATTAAATATATAAATAAATATATTTTATATATTATTGTGCAGATATAAATACAAAGCAAAGAATATCACAAATAGGATGTATCAATTACAAAAAAAATAATATCAAGATCTTGCTTTTCTCTTGGCGGTGGCTTTGCTATATATTTAAAAACAAAAATACTTAAAATTCCAAGCTGACCTTTTTATTATCACATATAAATAAATTAATCTTGATTAATTAATTGATTAGCCGTTATACTAGAAGGTATTGATTAATTAAAATTATAAATGCAGAAAACAAGTAATTTGTTTGCAAAGTGATATGTAACGTACGTGACTTTAAGAAGATAGCAACAAAATCTATTGCACTTTTTCTTGCTTTATTTATTTTTGTAGTTTTGTGGACATTACTTTTAAATATGTTCTTTATGGTTTCATTATTATTATTATTATTGATGGAGTCAGAAATTTTTTTTAAGGTGATTAAAATTTTAAAAATTAAGCACACAAATTAATTAAATGTAGTTCGACGTTTATTATATATATGTTTATCATATTTAAATAATATAAACTTTTGTTGTAGGAGATTCAGATGAATCCTCGATTACTATGTGGCTCCGTCAATGATTATTATTGTTAAAAATGTTTTCCATGTAAGCATGTTCTTTTCTCTTTGTTCATGTCTTAATCATGTAAAGCTTTTAATTTGTCTTTTAATGCTTTAGTTACCTCTTCATGTTGTTAAACATCAACAATAAAAAAGTTACAAGTGTCTTGAGCACTCCTTTCCATTATCTCCAAAAGTTTCTTCTTTTTTTTCTCTTTTTTAGATGGAAAGATATATTAACAAAAAGCTAATGTGAAGATCTATTTGTTTTCTTATGTATAAAAGAATCTATAAATATAATCATGATTTTGACAATATGAGAATTGTGGGATTGTAAAAGTAATTAAATAGAATATTCAATAGTATTAAAATATAATATTATCAACATGCAAGAAAGCCAAGGCAAAGGAGATTGATTTGTCTCTTTGGCCACCTTATATTAAGAAAAAGCAAGTAAATGTTATGCGTAGAGTCTAGGAAAAGGTTCGACCACATGGATTTATTATACGAAAGTAAGGGTCAAAATATCAAAATTTATCCTCAAATTTTGTTAAAATGGTTCAAACTTGATGCAAGCATACTGTTTATTTATGTATTTGTTATTTTATCAGTTATTCTGTGTAAAATATAAATTCTATTTCATAACCTATACATATATTAGTTATGGAAAATTTTAAATTGCTAACCAAATATTAAATTTGGTAAGTTGAATTTTATACATAACAAAAAGATAATACTACTAAACGTGACACAAATTATATAGAATTAAATTTAATGCATAAAGAAATCACTTATTAACAATAAAACTCCCCAAGTATATTAAAATGGTAAAAGAACAGAATTAACTCAAATATAAAATATACATTCTACGATTTAGATTATTTAACTTTCGTTGATCCGATACACTACTTTAAAAGTATATTTTACTAAATTAATCTTATAAATAATATTTTGAAACTCTAACTAGATATAGTACGAAAGAAGTTCCAAAGTCTACCAAGTTAATAAGTTTTGCTGGCTTTTTGTCAAAATATGTGCCTTTTTGTCTGTTGAGTCGTTCATTATTTTTGCAATTGTTGGCTGTTTCAATAAGGTACCGTAACGTCTTTTCACTAGCTTAACTCGATGTTTCGTATTTATATTGAGACTTAATCAAATTTAAATTTTAATATTATATAAATTATTTTTAAAGGTAACATTTTTAATATGATTTTTATTTATTCTGGAGGAATTAAAATTAAGTCTTTTGATTAAAGGCGAAAGTAGTTCAACCATTTCAATAAAACTCTAATTAGTTAATCAAAAGTTTCTCTTACAAACAATATGTTAATTAACTCATTTTGTAGGTTTAACAAAATAAGTTTATATACATTACACAAATACTTAACACCCCTATCTTACTCAATTTATTAATTTAATTATTTTAAAAGGGTGTTAAATGTTTAATTTTGAGAAACATATGGTGTATATCTCTTACTACGTGTGAAAAGAATATAAAAATATAATACACACAAAAATAAAATAAACTTTTTTCACATTTATAATTTTATGTAATGTAATATTATAGGAGTGCTTACTATAGTTTTACCTTATTTTCTCTCCTTTTTAGTATTCTTTATTAAGCGATTATACTAATAAACAAATTAAAAAAAATACCGTTATTATTTGCGATTATATGAACTTGTGTTTATCCAAAATTCTTATATAAATAACGAAATGTTTATTTAAATTTTGATAGCTCAATTTTGTAATATTCTATGAGTCTCGTAATCAAAGAAAAGTCAGGAATTTCGATAATAACGTTTGAAAATTAAAATATGTGCATATATAACCAAACGTCAATTTATGCTTATCTCTAAATTAAATGCATTTTTGCCAAAATTACAAGTAATGTTAATTTAGTGATTAGTGAATGTGAACATGTGAATTATTTACTAGGATTCCCATTTTTGGCTTTTGGCCAATTGACCATTACACATTTTAATTGTCTCATTATAAACTTTTTAACACTTCACTATGCAACATATTGGTCATATGTAAACTTTTCATTTGTCTTATGTAAATATTCATTTATAAAAGTTCATTTTCAAATATGTTACCAAAGTTTATGGGCATTATTTGCACTTTTGATCAATCCAAAGAACATGTTAGGTTAAAATTTGCTTTAGGTTGCTCAAATTGCACCAGTAAATGTTACTCTCACCGTTCCGATTTAGTTGTCAACGTTACGTAAAATAAGTGTCCTAAATTAGTTGTCAATTTAAATAATCAAAAAATAGTTAAATATTTTTTTTTCTATTCTACCCTTAGTAATTACTACTCTTAAATGTGGAAACTCTATTTGTTATGATACAATTTTCTAAAAATACAGTCTTCATTAGGGTTATTTTAACCAAATTATATACCTTATTAATTTTTTCTTAAAAAATATCAATCCACGGAGGGATTATCTGCTTATATAGTTTTGCTAAATTGTGTATCAATAAGGGTAAATCAGTCAAAATAATAACATTTGTTTTTTTTCAAAGATAAATATGTTAGAAATGTTATATATATATCATAGAAATTGTAAGTGTTGCAAAGCAAAATTATGAAGGAGATTTCTAAAATTATCCCTATTTTTTTTCAAATTCAATGGGAATATTATTATATTCTCTTCAAACTTTAGGGGCTATTCTGAAGGAAAAGGTGTGTATCACATTTCAAAATTGCTTAATCTAACTTGTCTATGACATAATGTTTCTCTATTTATAAAACATTTTTTTTCTATGAACTACCCTTATTTTGGGATAGTTTTTAATTTTTGTTTCTACGGCTTCTTTAATGAAAAATAATGAGTTAAAAGTATTTTTTTAATTAAGATATAAATTTGTTGGATATTACTAGATTATTTTATTTTATTTTATTTTTTTGCCTTGAGGCATATCTTGTGTCTCTAAATTTATTGCATTAAACTTATGCTTCGTGAATTTTGTTTTGTCTTGGATTTTTTTAATTTTTTTCGTTGTCAGGATATTTTTAAGTTTTCTTTAATTAAAGCTCTAAAGGGTGAGAATTAAATGAGTTTTGATTATGTCTATTTTTCTGATAAAATTAGAGAAAGTTTTTCATTATATAAGAAAATGAAGAAGTTTATAATGCTTTAAAAAACTTAATTACAGACCATATATATAAATTTTAATTAGTCCCTCAAATCTATAAGGAAAAGACTTTTACAATTCGAGAAGGACAATATAATCATTTTCCAAATCTGTTAGGACAAGAGTTTCCTACACTAAAAGAATTTTCTATACCAATAGGGATTATGAGTTATCTAAAATAGACATAATTGATAAATAATAAACAAATCTTTTCCTTAGCTTGGATTTCTGTCACCAATTGAAATAATGTCTCTCCGTCTTTCCCTCAGCCTTTCAAAGGACTTATTGAGTACTTTACAAACCAATCAAGTCTAGATAATGTCTAAACTTATTGGTTGAGACTGTCTTGATCATCAGCGTCAATACTTTTTTCAGATCAACAGCCCCTTTAGATATAATGTCTCGAATAAAATAATGTTTGACTTCGACATATTTTTGTCCGCTCAAAAAATATTTGATACTTGATAAAATGAACGTCACTCTGATTATCACAGAGTATTAAAGTCTTCTATTGAACTAGTCCAAGATCACTTGCCAAGCATTGTAGCCATATACCCTCTTTCATCGCTTCTATAATTAGCATATACTCAGTCTCCGTGATTGACAAAGTAACAACAAATTGTAAAGTAGCCTTCCAATTGATGACACTATCAAAAATAGTAGAGATATAGTAATCAAAATCCACATAAACTACTACTGATACACTTACCTTGTTTTTGACAAAAGTCCAGTTTATATCTGCAGTACCCTTTAAGTATCTCAAGATTCACTTTAATGTCTTTTACTAGGACATGTCATGTAGCTATTCAAAACACTAACATCACGTGCAATGTCAGGACAAGTGCAAACCATAACATATATAATGCTACCAACCACATTCGAATATAGGACACCAGACATTATTTCATCTTTTTCTCTGTCTTTGGTGACATATCTGCAGATAACTTGAAATGAAACGCCAGAGAAATAGAGACAGGCTTAGCACCTATCATATAAATCTCTTAAGAACCTTCTCAACATAAGACTGTTGAGATAACATCAGTTTTCTAATTCTTCTACCTCGAGTAATTTTTATCCCTACTATCTTCTTTGAAGCGCCCAAATAATTCATCTCAAACTCCCACCTAGTTACTACTTCAATTGTTCAATTTGTAATATACTTTTAGTAGGAATAAACTTGTTATCCACATATAACAACAAATACATAAAAGAACTATCTCTAAATTTCTTGTAATACACACAACCATCATGTGCACTTCGAGAAAAATCATTATGAATTATAATTGTGTCAAATTTTTTATATTATTGCTTAGGCGACTATTTCAACACATATATAGAAATCTTTTAAGCAAACAAACATAATTTTCTGTATGCGGAGTAATAAATTCCTCAAATTGATTCATATAAATTCATTCTTCCAATTCCCTATGCAGGAATAAGTTTTAGTTTTCACATCTAACTGTGCTAACTCTAAGTTGTAAAGAGCTATCAAAACAAGTAAGAACCTAATAGAGCTATATTTTTACCACCAGAGAGAATACTTCATCATAATCTATTCCCTCTCTTTGTGTAAAACCTTTAGCTATCAAGCTTACCTTGTATCATGGCGCTTTAACCTCTGAATTCGTAACCTTAGCCTTAGATGTCCTTTCATAAATTCTCGAACCTCCGACAGACAGAATCTCCATGCATGCGTTCTTTCTCTCCTCCCCTCAGCCATACATCCCTTTTTTGCTTTTGGCCCTTTTTGTTAGGCATTGAACCCCACCCCACGAAGCGGTGCTGAGTGGTGTCCTCCCCTCCCTAATACCTAAACAGAGTTCCGTCTATGGAGCCTAAAGCTTAAACAATGGCATTAAGCAGTAAGTTGGCCTAGTCTCTCGCCCAGCCTTCACCTTCTTCAGTGGCCGACGTTGAACCTTTATTTTAAAAATCTATTTGCAATCTATCATCTTTTCTCCATTTGGCAAGGAAACATATTTTCATGTTTAATTTCTTTGCAAAGACTCAATCTCTTTATTCATAACACCAATATTGATTTGTATTTGAATTAGAAATAACTTGCTATGAGGTTCAAGCACGTCAATGATTTCTACAACTGATAAAATAAATTTAATAAAATTTGTAATTTCAAAAAGATTTTCATCAACCATGCATGTTCGCACAAAATAAGCATGAAATATAATGAAAGACTAAGTGTATTTATTCTAAACAAAAGAAATGACCCTTAAGAAAAAGTGACAACAAGATTTTAGAGGTACAAAATGTTGGGAAATCTAAATCTGTAAATCTGTTGAAAAAGAAGAAGAAGAAGGAGGAGGAAGAACTTTTGTTCTTTTTTAGAGAGAAGTTAGAGAGAAGGCAAAAAGAATTTTAAGAGAGAAAGACTTTTTTCGTTTTAACACCAAATTGGGTAACCTCCACGGTGATAGGGCTATATATATCAATGATATCCCAATATTTATAATTACACAGAATACAAGTATACACGGAGAATAAACAGTAACACCTAAAATATATTATCAGGCTCCACTACTAACACAAAATTCTTTTACCGCTTTAGAAAACGAAAAAGAACAGAAGGTTGGCAAACCAAAACAAGATCAAAATTTACTTTATTAAGTATAAATTAAATCTATCTTTAGAAAAACTACAAAGACAAAAAGTCATAGTAAATAACAATCAAAAGTAAAAAGGACAGATCCTAAATCAAACAAATATAGAGAATGCAAACTTCAAGAGAAGAAACTAAAATGACAAAGGTTAATGAAACTAAGCATACAATTCAGATAAAAAGTGAAAACTCACAAAATAGATCATAAAAAAAGTATTAAAACATTGAAAAGATGTCTATTTATACAAAAATATCAATAACAAGAATAAAAGAAATAGGTGCAGATAACACTATCTCTTACGTATCAAAATGACGATGGACATAATGAGTAAAAGTTTATAGTTAAAATATTTTTCTATCGGTGGTAAAGATTTGTGATTGTTTTTTCATTGAAAATCTTCATGCTATATTAAGAAATATAGTTTTAGAGATTTTGGAATTGATTTTAGAAAGAAATAATATCCGTTAACTGATTGAGGAAATAGAGGAGATATATGCGCAATCTGTTTTTTCGTTTTCAAGCCTAAATTCACGGAGTTGATTTATGTCCTACGTGGAGACTGATATAATATTTAGTGTACTGTCAAATACATCAACTTCGTGGGTCAAGTTGAAGGTTGTACTGTTCATTCTCCATTGTAAAAATAACCTATATTCATTTAATATATATATATATATATAGTACACTGGGGTATGTTGTATATATAGTACACCGATGGAAATTGCCCATGTAATTGGGTGTTGCACGTTAAAAATTTGTTCTTTCCGTTTTTTTTAGAGAGAGAAACTCTCACTTCTTTCTACTACTTCTTCTTGAAGATTTCTTCTTCTTCATCCGATTTCTTACCGATCCGGTGTATATCCTAACAATTTCCCCCCTAATTTGTTATACTTCCTCCATTTCAAAAAGAATAGTCTAGTTTGACTTGGCACAAAATTTAAGATAACAAAAAAGATTTTCCAATCATGTGATCCTAAATTTAAGTTATGTCAAATGTATCAAAATATCGTTTAATTATGTTACCTTAAACTTGCTACATCAAAAGTTAAAACTAAAATTTTGCTAACAACAAAAAATGATCACTCTTTCTAAAACAAATAATAGGGAAAAGGTCGTTTGGTGGAGTGTATTAGCAAAATTAATGCTGACATTAATTAGGTGTATTGGTAGTATCTTATTTGATACACTTTTTCATGTTATGTATGACTAATGCTATACATTTTGTTGTGGATTAAGATGTGTATTACCAGTACGATTAATTTCTAGGCATTGGTAATGTAAGAGGATTTTTAATGCATGCAATAACATGATTGAAGTCTCATGTGCCCCTCAATATTTTTCTACATATTTGTGGAGTGTATCTTTATAAATAAATAAAATTTTTGAAATAATAATGAAATGCATATTATTACTAATACAACAAATCAAACAATGCATTAAAGATGATCTCATTATAATTAATGTAAATATAACTAATACAAATATTATAAATACACTCTATTTGACATTATTTTTATACTCTCTACCAAATGACTCGTAAGAGTATATACTTGTTTTGATAAATAGGTTAAATATATTTGTATATATATATCGTTAAAAATATAGATGCTTAATTAATTTTAAGAGTGTTTAAAAAAAAAGAAAAAAAATTTTTTTTTCTATAAGAGTTAGTGGATGTTAGTTTCTTTGATCCAATAAGTATCAGTATGAGCCATCTTCTTTAGTGTTAAACTCTTTAAATACCCATTCATCCATTCTTCATTTCCTCAATTCAATACTTATTGATAAAAAGAGAGAGACTTGGTGGTCCAAAAATGGAGACCTACGGCTCCTCTTTCTCTACCGTCAAATCCTACCTCCGAGCACTTGCCGACACTCCAAACCGGCTAGCTCGCCGGGCTTGCTCTGTCTCGACTTCTTTCGAAGAAACAAGCCGAGTCAGAGCACGGTCTGGTGGAGATATGAAACGGAATCTCCGGTGGTACGACCTTGTCGGATTTGGCGTCGGCGGTATGGTTGGCGCCGGAGTATTCGTTACCTCCGGTCGTGCTAGCCGTATGTATGCTGGACCTGCTGTTGTTCTCTCTTACGCCATTGCTGGCTTCTGTGCTCTGCTTTCTGCTTTTTGTTACACTGAGTTCGCCGTCGATATGCCGGTTGCTGGCGGTGCTTTTAGCTATATCCGTGTCACTTTTGGTCCGTTTCTCGTAACTGAATTTGTTAAACAAACACACAAAAAACGCAATGTTCTGTGCTTTCTAATTGATCAACGCCGTTTCGTAGTGCAGGTGAATTTTTAGCGTTTTTGACCGGTGCGAATCTGATCATCGATTACGTATTATCAAATGCGGCGGTAGCGAGGAGTTTCACCGGTTATTTATGTACAGCGCTTGGTATATCCACCGAAAGCAAATTGAGAATCACCGTCAGTGGATTACCGAACGGATTCAATGAGATTGATGTTGTTGCTGTTTTAGTAGTTTTAGCTCTCACCGTAATCATCTGCTACAGGTTCGTTCACATGAAAAATCTCAAATCAAATTCGATTTTGTTTTTCTCAAAATAAGTATGAATTCGTTACTATTCCTTTGCAGTACAAGAGAGAGTTCGATGTTGAATATGGTGTTAACGGTGCTACATCTAGTGTTCATTGTATTTGTGATAGTAATTGGATTTACAAAAGGGGAAACGAAGAATTTCAGAGAAGCAGGGGATGAGAATCATCCGAGTGGATTCTTCCCATTCGGTGCTTCAGGAGTGTTCAATGGAGCAGCTATGGTTTATCTGAGTTACATAGGGTACGACGCCGTTTCAACCATGGCTGAAGAAGTCAGAAACCCTGTTAAGGATATACCTGCTGGTGTCTCGGGCTCCGTTATACTCGTGACAGTTCTTTACTGCCTCATGGCAGCTTCAATGTCCATGCTTCTTCCTTACGATATGGTAAAATAAAAGTTTCAAATTACAGTTCTGCCCTTGCTATTATTTTAATTATTTCATTTCTCAAGTCCACTAAAATGACCTTAGTACTCCTTTGTTCATTTTTAATTGTTTTGAGTTTATGAGAAGATCATAATTTATAACATTTTTTTCTTATATTTTTCAATCTGAGTTTTAAATTTTATATATTAAATTTATTTATATTAAAATAAAATGATAAGTAAAAATGAACAAAAACAGTTATGATTATCTATCACCTTTACTTTGCTGAGAAAAATAATAATTAAATTTCAACTACGTAAAATATGTCAAAGTGAGATTAACGTCGTGATCAAGGAATCTCACCCAATTAGGATCATATCATATCATAATGATGAATGTTGATATTATTTATTACTCAATAATAATGTATATTAATATCTGGTATACGAAAGGTTTATAATTGAATGTTTTGATGACCAGATTGATCCAGATGCACCATTTTCGGGGGCATTTATGGGATCGGACGGCTGGAGATGGGTATCAAATGTGATAGGGGCTGGGGCTAGTTTCGGTATTTTAACGTCTTTGTTAGTAGCTATGTTGGGCCAAGCTCGATACATGTGCGTGATCGGACGGTCCAGCGTGGTCCCCTCTTGGTTTGCTAAGGTCCATACCAAAACATCAACGCCTCTGAACGCTTCCGTTTTTCTCGGTACGTATCATTAAATTTCTCTTTCATCACTATCCATTCGTACTTTGTGTTTATAAATTATTTATAGGGATCGAGGATATTTTTGATAAAATCTCGACTCACAAAAAATATATTAAATATGGAGTAATTGATATTTTGATATGGTATTTTGTTGTGTTACGTATTTTTTTTGTGGAGATGCGTGTGTGATTTATTTATTTTTTCCTGTTATTGCGTGGATGTTGTTCTTTGTATCATTATTAGCTTTGCCGTTGGAGAGTAGGGGGTCCACTAAAGGAACCGTTTCGGTTAAGGCGATTGCTTTACATTTTAGGGAAAATTGCTCATAAGTTTATCATGGGACTCATCATATTCGGTTAACTATTTTCTGGGTTTCGTGGGACCTACAGTTTCATGTCAAGATGATGAGTCACTCATTAATCACACAGAGAGTTGAGAAATTTTTAGTGAAAGGCTCTTTGACTGATTTTTTATATGTGGGGTCCCCCTCCTTAGGATAAACCTTGGCTCATATTCCAACGTTTGTCATTAATTTTGCCCTTTCTTATGTTTTCCTTTGTTATCAATATAAGTTATAATAATTTCAAAATAAAATATAAGATTATTTTATCTCATGTCTTGATTAGAAGTAGAAAGTAATCTTAACTATTTATTCTACTATTTTTGTTTTAGAAATAGAAGATTAATTTATGCTAGAATTAATTATTCTTGGATAACATATTGTCAACTAAGCGACCCCTTTAATGTTTAGTCACCACAAGAGTGTATGACGATCTCATCTAATAGTTTAAATTGTTAGAAATGTATTTTCAATGCATCTAAGTGAATTTCTGGACTTTGGTATGTTTTGATGTTATATTAATGTGTGAGACGATTTTATTCAGAAGAGGAGAACACATTTTTTATTTTTTCAACTATATTCTCATCATATATACCAACTAAATGTTTCAAAATGGACTTAAAAGGGGAAAGATTAACATAGCTTTTAAAAGTTGTATTATATCCTAAAATAATCTCATGTTTTGGTCCTTTTGGAGGTTATGAGAATCAATAGTGGTGAAAATTACCGCCCAAAGGAATTGTATCCTCTTTTTTGGTTCTTGTCTTTAGTATATCGATATCGATTAATTCGTGATAATAATGCATTCTACGTATACACCTTGTTATAAAATATAATTAGGAAGGTTCCTTATTAAATTCTAGAGGTTCAGGAAAGATTTAACTGCAATTATTGGTCCAAACAATATATAACTAAATAAGGTTCCTTCCATCATTATCTAAAGGAATGTTCTCCACATACTTTGATACACTATTGAGACAGGTATGTGAGCTCAGCAAAGTATAGAACTTTTTTAAGCTGCTGCTGACCAATTCTTGAAATTTATTCTTAGTAATGTATGTGGACTTTTACTGTACTGGAATAAGAATTTAAGTAAACTGGGAATGTTAGATATAGACTTTGGAAAACAGAGTTGAAAATGCTATATATAGAATTCTTTGTTCTTTCGTTGTATCAGGGGCAGAGCCACGTAGCGCCTCAGAGTTGTTTATACATGGTTAAAATTATTTTTTATATATATTTAGCAATTTTTAATCCATTTCAGCTTTTTTGTATGGTTACTTCTATGTATTTTGAACCTTCTAAGTGATAATTTTGACTCCATTGACAAAGAGTGGTACCCTTTTAAAGATTTGGTCATGTACTTTCCTGAGACCCAAAATCTTGCCTCAAGTGTTTACAAGGCCGAAACTTTTGACTGAAATGACACATTCTTTACCAATTTCAGAATAAATTCTTGATAGGAATTTCTTCCTATTGTGCTAATACAGGGATTTGTTTGGTCTTTTCAGGAATTTGTACAGCAGCAATTGCTCTTTTCACTGATTTACAAATACTACTCAATCTTGTATCAATTGGTACACTGTTTGTATTTTACATGGTAGCAAATGCTGTTATCTACAAGCGTTACGTCTCGGTTGGAGTAACAAACCCATGGCCTACACTATCATTCCTTTTTTGCTTCTCGTTGACTTCCATTTTATTCACCCTGTTATGGCAATTTGCACCATCAGGCAAGCCAAAAGCCTTCATGCTTGGTGCCTGCACTGCTATCGCCATCGCTGTATTACAAATCTTCCATTATATGGTCCCACAAGCCCAAAAACCCGAGTTTTGGGGTGTCCCTTTAATGCCATGGATTC
>JAPFFP010000008.1:2014559-2027869 GCA_026153255.1 Solanum medicagineum | reverse complement strand
TTAAATCTAATTGTATTAAGTGAAAACATGAAATTAATAATAAAAAATAAGGTAAGTAAAAATCTATAAACTAAAAGAGTGCCTAGTCTATATTTAAAAAGAACCTTTTTATATAGAAATATGAAAATTTAAGTGATAATTACAAGTTTGAATCATTCGACCATCTAGTTTATAAAATATATATAAAGTTTGGAGATAAGTAGATATTCTTATATTAAAAATACATAGAGACGGATCTTGGAGGGCGAAGTTGTTCATCCTACCGACAAAAAGTTACACACGTATAAGGTACTTTTAAAACTTTTTCGATGTATATATAGAGTTTGATCCCCTGAACGTAAGAGTATAGGCTGGTTTAATAATTTCGAGGGTTTAAAATCTTCTTTAAGATTTCAAATTTAAATCTGAACTCCTTGATGAAAATTTCAAATTTCCCTTAAAATATGTAGATAATATACGTATATACACTAATGAAATAATATATATATATATCAAATTGTATATATATCCCAAAGTTTTAATGCGTCATTGGTGATGCTTCAATTGGGTCATAATAAAAAGTAGAAATGCTTGATATCAAGTGGCAAATTTGCAATTACAAAAGTATGCAAGATTTGCATGCACTTGTCCACTAATATATATATTATATACATGGGTGGTGGAAAATATTCCACAAATTTCTATCTATCTTTGATGATGTTCTCATTATGCTTATGAGTTTCTAGTTAATTGTAGAACTTAATTACTTATATAGCATCATGATCTTAGTTAATTAATACCACTTTCATTACTTTATTTCTCCTTCTTTCTTTTTGTTAATCCAATCAAGGATTAGAGCCACACTTAATGAAGTTGCTAGACTATGAGCACATGGATACCACATGTGCTTAAAAGGATTAAAAACTAAAACTTGTGGATAGATAAATAAAATTATTTACCTAAAATCAAATTTCATTAGCTATTTTCTAAAAAAATGGTCGTAGAGTAACCGATGGATCGTAAAAATTTAAGGTAATTGAGTGTCAAAGAGCTCTAGGGCGTTCAGCGACTTGACTGTAAGGTCCTATAAAATTTAAAATTTCGTGACATTAATTGCTTTTCATAAATATTATTAAAAAAGTGATCAGCAGACAATACTTTCACAATTGACAATGTAGGGTAACTTGTGAATTTTTTTTCTTTTTTCTTTTTTGTATAGGTTAATGTAGGATGTGGGAGACAATGACCAACTTTAGTGGTGTCAAGATCAATTACATGTAATTTGTCTCTGTGAAACAACTTTATGTATATAGTGTATACTCTGACTTAAAGATTGGTGTGGCTGCTTATATATCCACCAAGAAATTAAAGAATGTGTTGTTTGAGTAATATTTTAATGAGTGAAAAATCATAATCAAAGTTTTTCTATCACTTTCTTACTTATAATCCTAGTCAAAGATATGCTATAATGATACTTTTATGTGTATATTTTTGTGTGTATAATGATTTTTTGTGATTAAATTGGGACTATTTGTGATGAGAATTGAATGATAGTAATAGACAATGGAGGGGCCAATTTTATCTACAATTCTCTCATAACTTTTTAATGGTCCCATAGCTTCTTTTTATTTTATCCTATTGAGCTAATGGTTTTTTTTTTCTTTTTTGGGTTTTTTCTAATTATTAAATTTTCAAAGTCAATTGGTTGCTATTGGAAATAGAATCATAGTGGGATTTTTTCTTTTTTTGTTATAGAGAAAACAATGTTACACAAGAAGAAAGATGGCTTATTGGTTCCTTTTTAGTTTGAACTACTTGTTGAAATGTAACTTTCATTTTATTAAAGTTTGCAAGTAGGGTACATGTGGTTTAGACCTCAATAATCAAGGGCAAATCTAGGTGGACCATAAGGGTTTCAAAATGGTCTTCATAAAAAAAATACACTTTATATTTAGGATTAAATTATTATTTTATTTTTTCATGATCTTCTTTTGAATTCTCAAAAAATAATCAGTACTATATTTTTGTAGGGATAAAAAATTCAGTGTTATATCGGCTGTGCTATCGACACTTCAGAAGAAATCAAAATAATAAAATACTCACGTTGAGATTTATATACATAGATAGTAGGGTTTTAATGAACCCCCCACCCCACCCGCCCCAAAAAAAAAAACTAAAATTCTTATCTATTTAATTCATTTACAACAACAATAACGATATATCTAGTGGAATCTCACAAGTGTAATCTGGAGAGGGTAAAATGTACGCAGACCTTACCATGACTTTATAGAGATAGAGAGATTGTTTTAGAAAGACCCTATATTTATTTGATGAGCAAAATTACTTTTTAATATATAGATTAATAAATGAATATAGTAAATATTCAATAAAAGAAGAAGTACACAACTTTAACTTGACCACCATTATTGTGAAAGAGAAAGCTTCCATATGTGGCAATAGCAAATGTGGCTTATTAAGATTTCCATGTTTATGTTTATGTGGATAGTCTTGGCTTATGAAAGTAACACTTGTGATGGATATTGAATGTAACATATCATATAATATATTGTGATATTGGGATAAAAAATGAAGTAAAAGTACACCACATGTCACTATTAAGTGCATTTGTGGGATTATATTGACAAGACAAAACTTTTTGTATGTTAGTCATATATTTCTTTTAATATTAGCAAAAGTTACGATGAAACACATAAATTTTATTTTATTTTTAATTAAATTATTTTATTTGAATTTTGAAAATAAGTTGTATCTCGATACAAACAACAGACAACGATAATATGTCCAGTGGAATTTCATAAAGTGAGGTCTAAAAAGGGTAAGTATACGCAGACTTTACCACTACCTTATAAAGATAGCAAAGAGATTATATCCTGATAACGAAATAAAATAGTCAAATTCATAAAAACAAAAATATTGGGGGGTTTTGGGGAAGGGGTGGGGAGTGGAGGGTAGAAGTTAGACATAAATAATATCTTAGAATCGTCGATGTGTATATATCTTAATCCTATCTTATAAGTTATAAAGATAGATAAGTTGTTTGCGAAAGATCTTTAGCTCAAGTAAGACATGTCAAAATAGGTTTTAAAAGAAAATACAGATAGTGAATAAGTCATTTAAAAAATAATGAAAAAAAGACACAAATTATTTGAACAATGTATATGTGGGCCGTTATTGGGCTAGTTGTCAGTCAGAGCTTCACCTAAAATTGGCCCAATCCAAGTCCAAAAAGGCCATGAAAAATGTTGCCCATGGGCTAAAGCCTGCTAAGTTGACCCCAATGTAGATTTGTGCTAATTTAAAAAATATACAATAAAGTAATTAGATTATAAAAAATATAATTATATTTTTATTTATATAAAAAAGTTTAACATTGTAGAATGTATACACTAACTAAAATATAGCATGTTAAAAGTAATAGAAAATATACATTAACTATATATATATATATATATATATATATATACACACGCACATGAGTTATATACTGATTGTACATTATGATACACTTCAAAAGCTGAATATAGTTTAACTATATATGAATTACACACTGAGTATACATGAAGTATACACTAACTATTCAATCATAATTAACTCAAAATCTATCTAAATAGTCCCAAATTTTAGAAATGAAATTCTCTCGAAAGTTCATATCTTTTAATATATAATTCACTTTGAAATGATTTGTATTGTAGCACGTCAATTTTTTAAGAAAAAAACAAAGAAGAAGGGGAGGAGGAGGAAAGAGGAGGAGAAATCGGAGGAAGAGGCTGAAGGGAAGGGAGGAAGGAAGAATGAAGAAGGAAAAGAAATCACTAATGGTGAAACGAGAAAAGAGAAGAATAAGGTTTTTGTAATGTAAGTAATTTTAAAAAAAAATTCATAAATGGCAAACTTATAAAGCCTAATTATGCTCCATAACTATAGTTTGGTAATTACATTTCGTAACTACAGTTATAGTAGCGTTTGTATAATCCGTGCAACATTTGTAATACATTTGTATAATTCGCTATGCAATTCGTAATTTTTGTATAGTGTTTATATATTTTGCTATACAATCCACAATATTTGTATATTTCATATACAATTTGATTCACGCACAGTTTTTGTATAATCACACATAGCGTTTGTATAAATCGCGCGAATTATACAAAACTCAAACTGTAATTATAGCTAGAAGTTTGCTGGCAGTCATAACTAATTCAAACTATAGTTATACTAGCCAATCAACTAGTATGTCGTAATTTTTCCTTTTGAAAATTTGACTAAATTGCTAAACTTCTAACTTGGTTCTCATAAAATTCAGTTTGGTGGGCTAACTAACTTTGTATTTTTGATCCAAGAAATTGCTTTGTCAAAAACATGTATATTTAGGTTTATGAGTAAGGCAAATGGCATGTGTGCTTGTGCAAAAGAGGCCAAGGCAGCTTGATTGAATATAGCATGGAAATGTACCAATTTGTCATTATTTGTATAGCAAAATTCTATAATAATTTTTTTTATACTTGTAAAATCATTAAAGAGAGATATCATGAATGAAATTAATAAATAAAGAATAAGAGAATATCATGAGTTGAATGACATAAATAAAGGATATACATAAAAAAAAAATGATTTAGTACTTAAAATTACAATCATTTTTATTATGTCTTATTTATTTATGATATATGAATTATATTATACCAATATGATTTTATTCTATTCAAATTATTGACAAATCATGTTACATTATCATGACTCAAAATTCCTATAAAAGGGAAGCCGAATTCACATTGCATAACTATTAAAGGACTTGTTAATACACCCTCAGATTAATTTGTTTATCTTATTTTAATTTTATATTAAATTTAATAAAATTCAGGAAATAGTCTCTCTATTTCTATGAGTTAGTGATAAGGTCTGCGTATATTCTACCTCCCAAAACTCCAGTTGTTGTTGTTATTGAATTTAATAAAATAAAAACTTTTGAATCTTTGAATTTAAATTATAAATATATATAATGTATTAAAATATCATATAATCGTAAATTTTAAACTTAAAAATTAAAATTAATTAATTCTCAAAAAGAAAAAATTAAAACAAAACTAAGAGTATCTTTTTAAACACGAACTCTGAGGTGCTTTAGTAAAGCCATGAAATGAAAGCCTTGCGAAGATGCCATTTTGCCGGTCGATATAATGCTCGCCGGAGAAATTTCTCGGCCGTCGCCGATGCTACACTTCACAAGTCCGACGACGATGAAGAAGGCAGCGTTTGTATGGAACCCCAAGATTCAAATATTCTATCATATTTGCACCGGACAGTGCAAGAATGCGCGAAACAAAGGGCTGTCATGAATGGAAAATCAGTGCATACCCAGATTATAAAATCTGGATATGAAGCTGATGCATTGACAGCAAACATGCTCATCAATATGTACTCAAAATGCGGCTTTGTTGATTGTGCTCGCAAGGTGTTCGACGAAATGCCTCAAAGAAACCTTGTTTCCTGGAACACCCTTATGGGTTCGTATACACAGAATAGAGATGGAGATAAAGCTCTCCGTCTTTTCGTTCGAATGCAAAGGGAAGGGAATCGGGTTAGTGGGTTCACTGTTTCAGGTGTTCTTTGTGCTTGTGCTGCTAAGTTTGCTGTTTTAGAAAGCAGACAGTTGCATGCTTTTGCTATTAAGGTATCAATGAAATCTAATGTTTTTGTGTCAACTGCTTTGCTTGATGTTTATGCTAAATGTGGGTTGATGAAAGATGCTTTTCGGGTTTTTGATTCTATGAATGAGAGGAATGAGGTTACTTGGAGTTCAATGGTTGCTGGATATGTCCAAAATGAGTTATATGAGGAGGCTATAATGTTTTTTCATAGGCTACAAAAATCCGGGATAGAGCATAACCAGTTTACTCTTTCTTCGATTATATCTGCTTGTGCTGCGATGGCTGCTTTGTTAGAAGGGAATGAAGCGCATGCTATAGTATGGAAAACTGGTTTTGGTGCCAATGTTTATGTGGCTTCGTCTCTTGTAGACTTATATGCGAGATGTGGAAGTATTGACGAAGGCTATATTGTTTTTTCAAATGCTGAGGTGAAGAATGATGTGATATGGAATTCAATGATTTCTGGCTTAGCTAGAAATGCGCGGCCTTTAGAGGCTGTGACGTTGTTTGAGAAAATGCAGTTGGCAGGATTTCACCCGAATGAGTTGACTTACGTCTCTGTGTTATCTGCTTGTAGTCATATGGGTCTTGTTGACAAGGGACGGATATATTTTGACAAGATGAAGAAAGAACATAACTTGTCTCCCAATGTATATCATTATTCATGCATGGTTGACATTCTTGGTAGAAAAGGTTTGGTTGAAGAAGCTAAGGATTTAATAGAAAATATGCCCTTTGCTGCAACTGCTTCCATGTGGGGTTCTGTCTTGGCCTCTTGCAGGGTCTATGGAAATGTTGAGGTGGCTGAAATTGCTGCTAAACATCTATTTGAACTTGAGCCTTATAATGCTGGGAATCACGTCTTGCTTTCAAACATATATGCTTCCAAGAGAAGGTGGGGTGACGTTGCATCAACAAGAAAGCTTCTTAAAGACAGTGAAGCAAAGAAAGAAAGAGGCAAGAGTTGGATACAGATAAAAGACAAGGTTCACACATTCATGGTGGGGGAGAGAAATCATCCAAGCATTAAGGAGGTTTATTCAAGCTTGGATGAATTGTTGGTAGGTATGGAGAAGTTAGGTTACAAAGGTGAAACAGAACACGACCTGCACGATGTGGAACTGAGCAGAAAACATGAGCTCCTGAGACATCATAGTGAGAAGCTTGCTTATACATTTGGATTGATGTGTTTGCCCAAAAATGCTCCTATAAGAATTATGAAGAACCTCAGGATCTGTGGGGACTGTCATTCTTTCATGAAGTTTGCTTCAAAAGTAACACAGAGAGAAATCATCGTCAGAGATGTTAATCGTTTTCATCACTTTGATAATGGATCATGCTCATGTGGAGAATTTTGGTAAATAATGTAACTGCTTTGGATTTTAGATCCTTCCTCTGAACCAAGTGGTTTGGTTCAGAAAGGTGGAAAAAGTAATTAAAATCTGGTTCTTGTCGACCTCGACATGTATAAGAAGTCAGAGGCAATACATCACTGAGGAGTTTATTACCTGTTATCTCAACATGATGGCTTTACAACAACAATCTGTCTAAAAAAAACACACTTCCTCCGAGCATTTGATGTGATCACTAACTATGTAAACAAGCTGGACTCGGGGCAGTGCCTTTCCCATAATATGATGAGCAAAGACCATCAGCGACATCTTCTAAGACCGACAGGTTAGATGCTTATGACATGCAGCCAGGGGTCAGAAAGCGCCTGCACCGTCATTCCTGTTGCCATCAATCACGTTAGATTCTCCACATTCCAAATTTAGCTACTTATTTTACAGGGTCCGTGGTGGCAAGTCTGTGTCGCCAAAGGAAAGTTATCCAGGAATATCAAGAGGCGAATCACTGAGTCATCTAGAGTCTTATGGCCGTTGTGTGTATACTTTGTGACTTTGCTGCGCAGCTGCTGACCCGTGACTAGTATCAGGTGGAAATTTGGAGATTGAGAAAGATGAATCATAACAATACTAATTATCAGCCTAATTGTCTCCTCACCTAGCAGGAGGGATTATTGTTACTTTGGATCGAACAAGAACTGATAGCTTGACAGGACTGACTGAATGTGGAGTAACCTTGTTGGTGAACGTAAAGAAATATTATTCGTTCGCGAAGCTGTACAGCTCATTTACCTCCTGAAGTTTGAACATTTCATTTGCAGGGTGCTGTTCTATGATAAGCAAGTTAAGGAAATGATATGATAATGGAGCTGGTAGCCACCTCTTCTGTTTCATTTTTCATTTTCTACTGCACCTTAAACCTGTAATACAATGTTGTTATTCCATTTCCCCTTTGTACCTCTAACCATCCATATTCAGTTCACATGGCGACTGAAACAAAACTATCAAAAAATTCAATGAAAGACAAGGTAAGCATTTATGTTTAAATATAACCAACAATTAAGTTACTTCAAATGTCAAATATGTTTCAATTATAGACTTAAAAAATCATTCAACTATTAAACTAATAGGGAGAAGATACACAACCACGATACCCAATGACAACATAACTCCTACCTTACCTTCCATTGAGAGGGTATAGTGCATGCGACCCATCTTGGTAGCGGTAGAGAGATTATTTTTTGAGAGACCTTTGACTCAAAGAAAAGCATATCAAAGTAGATACTGTAGAAAGCATGAAGAAGTCAAAACATAATTGTGTGATACAAGAGACGGTAGAAGGATTATGCAAGTTCGAGATATTATGAGGACTTATGAAGACAATGTAATCAAATATGTCAAGCGTTGTCCTATATAAAAGATACTAAAATTCATATTATTCTCATTCTATTTAGGTATTGTTTCTTCTTGCACGTTTTGGATGTTCGAGAGGAAGTACACGTTTGCGTGGTAAAATATGAAGAGTTTAAGTGTTTGGTTTATGCTAAACAAAAAATTGATGTAAGGCTTAGCAAGCTGGTTTACTCTTGGAATGCTATGATTTCTTTTCTAGCATAGCGAAGCAGACATCAACAATGTATGAGAAGATGAGGGAAAATGAATTGCTAAGATTTGAAACAAGGATTGAGCAGGAATAATGACAAATTCAGGATTTTGACGGATGAAATAAGTAGATTTTTTATTTTTCATAAATACTGGAAGTGAGTAACACTTTTTGGGAACACAAACACATCACTAGGATTCAAGATTTTGTAGAAAAGATGATTGTTAAACAAATTTGCAACATCAGAGACAAAAACATTCTGTATAGACAATGCACTCCAAGATAGGTATCAGTTCAGTAGCTCAGAGGTCCGTATGAAGTGGAGCAAGACATTGAGATTCAAAGATAATACAACCAAGAAAATTACCAAAAGTGTTAAAGTGCAAGCATTATCGCTGCACAATTATCTATTGCACTTTCAAGAAGAATATTAATGTTAAGAAAAAAAAAAGTGTTGATTATCAATAACCAAATCAAAAGAAGATAGAGACATATGCCAATCGGATCAGAAGATAGGGAGATACACAAGAAATATATTATACAAGTATTAAGTAAGAAACGATTAGAAACGTGCTCGAAAGTAATCAAAATAGGAAATATATATATATATATATATATATATATATTTACACACACACACCACATTGAAGCTAATAAAACTTTCATTAGATGTCTTCATAGGTTTGGGTAAATAAGAGATGATATGACCATCACCAAACAACTTTAAAAGAACACAATATTATTATATGAAATCAATTATTTAAAATTAGACTATAATTATTGTGTTATATATTAACAAATTTTCTAATATTTGCATAATAATTTCTTAAAATATTTCCATTTTGGTTTGTATAGATATTATAATATAATTGTTGGAGTAGAGAATATAACTCAACGATGTTCTCGAGTTTTTAGACTCTTTCCTGACAAGAAATCTAATAACGTATTTATACTCTAAATACATCTATTCAACTAAATTATCAATTAATACGTGAATAAAGTATTATTTATACATCTATATTTGGTGAGTTTTAATTATCGCTTATAATTATTCAATTATATTTTATAAACACTAGGTATATGTGGGGTAAACCTAGTAATAAGTAAATAAAACCTAAATGTCAAATATCAATATATATAACCTTTTCGGCTAAGAAATGAAAAATCTTTCTTTCAATCTCTCTCTATATATATCATTTTACTGTAGCCGACAGAAAGTTTTCTCAGCCCATTTTACCCAGTAATACTAAAACCCTAATTTCCTTCTCTTATAATTTTTCCATTGAAAGCATACGTTTTCTCAGTTGCCGCACTCGAGTCCTCCGCCGCTCCAAATCTTCAAGTAATTTTCTTGCTTTCTGCTAATTTCACTTCCATTACAACCTTGAATGTTGTTATTAATATGAATTTATTGTAGTTACATGATTTATATGTTTGTTTGTTGGAAATTGGTTGTGTTATGTGTTGAGAATATTCTGTGTGAGAAATGTATATTATAATTAGCCGAACACATTTAGAAGTGAGATATATTTGTGTTTTTTTACGAGTTGATTCACTCAACTAGTATTAATTATCTCAAAAGTTATTTTTTTGGTTGAAAAAAATTGGAATTAAGAAATTAAGTGACAGTTTAGTGAAAATCAGCCTGTTTTTCAGCTAGTGGTTTGATTTGGTAGTATTTGATGTTTTGTCACTAAGTTTTTGATAAATCATGATTGTAGCACTTTACAAAACAGAAGTTTGGAGCAGTTAAAACATATGGTTGTGTTATATCTGCAGTCTGGATCCATTACACATTTGTATAGAAGATAAGATAAAGTATGTAGTTTGGTGTTGATTCACTGGGTATTGTTTATTATCGATATGATTTGTTTGAACTTGAAAATTTGATGTAGATCTGTTATGTAGGATTGTAGTGTTTCATGTTGTTTGGATGAGGAAATAAGATGTTGCGTCCTGTAATTGGAGTCGTCATCTGAATCTCTTTAACTGGAGTATATCACCATATAACTATATCAGGAATTCCTCGAGTTTAACAAGAATTTGGATAAACCCTGTGATGTCGTGAGTTGTATATTTAGTCTTATTATTTTTCTTTTATAGTTTTGAATTGGTTTATTTGAGTGAATGATGGCCTTGATTGTTTCATGATATGATAAGTTTTGCTATATATGCTTCTCATGATGGAGATTTGATTGATTTATATGCTTTAAAAGTCAATTTAAGAAGCAGAGGGTGTGATTGCATTGCTAGAGAGATAAGACTATGTATGTAGTGTGAGAGTTGCACGTCTGATTAGGATACTAATACAGGGGTTTAGTCTTTGACTTGTATGCCTACCTTGTTTAAGGTGTAGGCATTTGTTCTTTCTAGATAGCTAGCTGAGTGTGGCTATAAGATGGTGTTGTACAGATATACTGTTGATTGATAATTATTTTTAGTTACCAAAAACAGGTCAATAATTTACAAGTAGTTATGGGAGGGTGTGGTGTAGTGGGTCCTTACACCGTACTTATCAAAATATAAGGACAAACCCAGAAGGAAGTATAATGGGAAAACTTCCAAACGAAAATCTTCTGTAGACACATGCTGGACATGTGGTAAGAAAGGACATAAGTCTAACCAATGCCCTAGAAACTGTAAAAAGAAAAAGAAGTTGAACTTGCTTGAGGTCGACGAAGAAACCAAACAGAAACTCTTCTCTATTATTGAAGAAGAAGAATCTGAGTCAGAATTGGGATCTGATTACACCCCTAGCGACGAAGAGTCTGATGAAGATTTCATTAATGTTGCTCAAGTTTCTGGATCAGACAATAGTTCAAAATGTAACTGTAGCGGGGCGTTTTGCTTCTGTGATAGTAAATCCATCAATGTCATCTCAAAAAGCTTGATTGTAAACCTGTTCGACACCATCGAGCATATCACAGATAACAATGCCAAAAAGGCTTTACCTCCTTGAACTCCAGAAAATGGTTACCCGTCAAAAGGAGCCTAAGCCCCAGGTTACTCCTTTTACCATGAAACAAGTTATGCAAAGATTTGACTCCAACAAGGATGAGCCCAGTGTTATCAAAAGCGCGGAAAAACACGCTTTAAGCGCGCCTCGAAGCGAAGCGAGGACCTTGCGCTTTTTAGATCTGAAGTGTGAGGCGTTCGAAAAAGCGCGCACTTCACCCTTCGAAGCGCTGAAGCGAGAAGCACTGAAGCAACACTTTTTTGGTTAATTTTTTTTTTTAAATTTTTTTTTAATGTTTTAACAGTTTTGAAATTAATTTGACCTATTATCGCAACTAAGAGCTTCTGCTTCTGCTTTGCGACATCTTGTCTTTTTTTCTTTGCGGCTTTCTCCTTCTACTTCGCAATATCTTGTCTGCTTCTGCAAGTTTCTTCTGTTTCTTCTTCTTCTTTCACGCTTCTCGCTTCTGTGAAGCGAGACCTCATCGCTCTTTTCTGCTTCTCGCTTCTCAAAACACTGGATGAGCCCTCTATTGGAGACCTTCGCAATGAAATCCTTCTCCGCAAGGAGGAGATGAACCAAGTTAAAACTCGGCTCCGTAAGATAGAAATGGACACTCTTAAAGAATGGATTTTAAGGAAAGTCCAGGGCAATGAGACCTCTACCTCTCACGAGTTCAAATTGAGGCTGCAAAGAATGACCGTTCTACCCCTCCTCCTAGTTATGAATCTGTAGACGGAGTAAAATTACTCACGAAGATAAGACCTCAGAGTTACCACATTTTAGTTAAAATATTGATCAATAATTTAGTCCTTAACAAAATTGCTTTATTAGACTCGGGAGCAGATCGTAATTGCCATCGTTGAAGGACTGATCGCTACCAAGTATCTTACTAAAGGTACTACCAGATTGTACAGCGCTACTGGAGAGCAGCTTCAAATTAGTTATATTCTTCAACATCCGCATATCTGCAATAACGATATTTGCTTAAAAATCATCATTTTTTTAATTCTATAAATTTGGAGAAGAGCTATGATAAGCTATACTCGTCAGGCTAATTTAACCCGTCACCCTATATGATAGTTAAGAACCATAAGACATTTATACATGCTAAGAGAGGAAGCTGTTACTCTTTAAGTTATGGAACTTTTTTGTACTTATGTTAAATTTATAGTTTTAGGAGAAGTGCTTGAAGCCATCTTTCGCAGAAGGATTACTCCATTCCATTGGTAGAGATTAGAGAAGCAATTCTACCAATGAAATCTAAATAGTAGTAGCAGCAGTAGTTTTCATGATTGTTGGCTAACTTGTATTTTCTTTCAGTCCAAACCTCTCGGGAAAGCTCGTGCATGTTGTCCATGTTTGTGGAACCCTACACGATGGGATTCATGGAAGGCCACACCTCCCGCTTGCCCATAAACTTCTGTTTAGTTAGCCATGTAATTACTTAGTCCATTGCTAATTAGGTATAATTTATAGGGATGATTACACTCCAATTAATAGTTGTCGCTTAATACCTGCAGCAGATGACAGGTATCTCACGGAACCAATTTAAGTGCACGTAAAATAAGTCAAATATCAAGGTTATCCCCCCTCCCCCCTCCTCCCCCCCCCCCAAAAAAAAAAGTGTCTTCCCACTATGGGTGGGGAGTAGTTCCAACTTCCAAGTGCTCAAGCCAATGTATTTGCTCAAAATCCCCAGCCTAGACTGTACCTTTACGAAGCACTTTTCTTTGTTCGAAAGTATCGGTGCTGTATTC
>JAPFFP010000008.1:1990382-2014459 GCA_026153255.1 Solanum medicagineum | reverse complement strand
GTAAGGTCTGCGTACATTTTACCCTCCCCAGACCCCACTTGTGGGATTACACTGGGTATGTTGTTGTTGTTGTATGTGTTCACTCTTTTCATATTGTTATGACCTTGAAAAGATTATCATAGCTTTCTCTAGAATCAGTGTTCATTTTCTCCTAACAGTCATAGGACACCGACATTCTTAATTTATCATGAAAGAATTCTTTAAACGTCCTAACACTTACAATTCAAGAATGAAGGATTATTGCAATAACATTCACTAAAGATCTTAATGCAAATTGTCTATCAATAATCGATTCTGAAGTTCTACAGCTCGAGATAGTTCACACACCAAAGAGTAAATACAACTAGTTATGTGTCATAGGCTAGTCAACGCATTTTGTTATTTAAGTACTTTAGAAACATCCTTCCTATATCATTTTGAAAGAGAGAACAAATCATCATTTTTTTAATTATATAAATTTGGAGAAGAGTTGTGATAATGAGGAACTTCTCTAGCAAAGACACCTGTTCTTGACAAGCCTAACCTAGCTGAAGATTGGACAGTTGTATTGCCCCGTCATGGAAAATAGAAAAGAAATTTTCATATAGTTATCATCCAGGAACGGCAAAAGCCAGAACAATTGTGGACTCCATTAGATAGTGAGACCAATCCTGAAACTCGAGAGCTCTTCCTTCTGGTTGACATTTTTGGATCAGTTACAAACCCTTAAAATATTTGATTTGTTTCTAAAAGCTGTGGGCTGTGAAGGAAAGTTGCAAATGGTAATATATGGAATTGGTAGCATAGAATCGTATAAGCCTCCTAGATTACAACTTAGTCTTGCAATCTTAATGAAAAGAACGTTTAGTTGGATTGGAGAGGTAGAGGTATTTGATCCAGTGATCTCTATGGCAGAATCTAGGGTGCTGACAACTCTCGGCTGTTCTGTCCTAACAGTCAATGAACAGGGTCGATGGCAGGCTTTAAGACCTACAATGTTCTTCATGCCAATGACATAGATCGAGAGTGTTTGAAATATGCCGTTAGTCAAGGACCTAAAAGGAAAATATATTATTATGAGTGTGAATATTAGAATCTATGTTGACATTTCCAAAGGGCAGTTACGCAATCACAAATCACTTTACAATTATAGTCGTGTGTCTGCTAAAAGCTTCATATTAAAGAGTCACTAATAAAGTAAAGTGATTTTTGATTGTGTAACTGCCCTTTGGAAATGTCAAGTTAGATTTTAATATTCACACTCATAATAATATACTTTCCTATTAGGTCCTTGACTGACGACATATTTCAAACACTCTCGATCTGTGTCATTGGCATGAAGAACATTATAGGTCTTAAAGCCTGTCGTCGACCCTGTTCATTGACTGTTAGGACAGAACAATTGAGAGTTGTCAGCACCTTATATTCTGCCAGAGAGATCACTGGATCAAACACCTCTACCTCTCAGATCCAACTAAATGTTGTTTTCATTAAGATTGCAAGACTAAGCTGTAATCTAGCAGGCTTATATGATTCTATGCTACTGATTCCAAATGTATTACCATCTGCATCTTTCCTTTTGAGCCCACAACGTTTGGAAACTGGTCAAAGGTTTGTAACTGATCTAAAAATGCCAACCAGAAGGAAGAGCTCTCGAGTTTCCTAATGCAGGTTTGTATCTTCTGCATTAATTTAGATTCTCTCAGGATTGATCTCACTATCTGATGGAGTCCACAATTGTTCTTGTTATGAAACTTCCTTTTCTGTTTTCCACGACAATACAACTGTCCAATCTTTAGCTAGGTTAGGCTTGTCAAGAACTGGTGTCTTTGCTGATGAAGCCCTTCCTCATTATCATAGCTCTTCTCCAAATTTATAAAATGCAAAAAATGATGATTTTTTCTCTCTTTTAAAATGATATAGGAAGGATGTTTCCGAAGTACTTATAAGTACAAAATGCGCTGACTAGCTTTTGACACATAATGCAGTTTTTACCAATTGCATTTACTATTTGGTAGGCGTGTTCACTGGTCGGTTATTTGATCAAAACCAAACCAACTTAATTCGATTTTTAAATTTTCAAAGTCAAACCAACCCAATTATAATATACATTTATCAGCTTGGTTGTTATCGATTTTGGTTTGGTTCGGTTATTAACCATACACAAAAATAAAAGTAACCGTACATTAAAAATAGAGAAAAAATGATAATAATCCATTCAAAATGAAAAATAGTTAGAAGGATTGATATTATAGAATTTTCAATCACTAAATTTACGGTGAAATAAGTTTCAAAAGTCACCATTTTGGTCTAAAAGAAAGATCAAGTGACATTTCTATGCTCATCAAGAATTATCAGACATTCATACACACAAAATTAATGATATAAATGTTCTCCTTTTGATATGGTTTAATAAATAGATTAAAAATAAAAATTATTTTTATAAATAATGTATTATGTATGTATAATTATAAAATATATGAATATAATTTGTCGGTTTGGTTATTTCTTCGGTTTTTCCGAAGTAATCCAAACTCAAACCAAATACTATTGCTTTTAAAAAACGAAAACCAATCCAAACCAAAACCAAAATAAAATCGGTTTGGTTCGGGTTTTCGGTTTGGATCGGTTTTCCCAAACTGTTGCATTTACTTTTTGGTGTGTGAACTATCTCGAGATGTGGAACTTCAGTTATCGATTATTGATAGACAATTTGCATTAAGATCTTTAGTGAGTGTTATTGGAGTAATCCTTCATTCTTGAATTGTAAGTGTTATGATATGCTACTAAAAGTTAAAAGACATTGTGTGGCAGGATACAGTAATAGTAAATACTAAAACTGTAATATATGTTATCTTTATGCTTTATATTTTTGTTTACGTCCTAAAGAAAGCCGTGATGATCAAGGTCATAACAATATGAAAAGTGTACACATAATGAACATAAACAGAAATATAAAGCATAAAGATAACATATATTACGGTTTTAGTATTTATTATTACTGTATCCTGCCACACAATGTCTTAACTATTGTGGCATATTGGATACAAATAACGTCTTAACTTTTAGTAGCATATCCTAACACTTACAATTCAAGAATGAAGGATTATTGCAATAACACTCACTAAAGATCTTAATGCAAATTGTCTATCGATAACTGAAGTTCCATATCTCGAGATAGTTCACACACCAAAGAGTAAATGCAACCGGTAAAAACTGCATTATGTGTCACAGGCTAGCTTTATTATGTAAGTACTTCGGAAACATCCTTCCTATATCATTTTGAAAGAGAGGACAAATCATCAATTTTTTTTTAATTCTATAAATTTGGAGAAGAGCTGTGATAATGAGGAATGACTTCATCAGCAAAGACACCAGTTCTTGACAAGCCTAACCGAGCTGAAGATTGGATAGTTGTATTGCTTTGTCGTGGAAAACAGAAAAGAAATTTTCATAAAGTTATCATCCAGGAATGACAAAAACAAGAACAATTGTGCACTCCATCAGATAGTGAGACGAATTCTGAGAGAGAATATAAATTATTGCAGAAGATATAAACTTGCATTAAGAAACACGAGAGCTCTTCCTTCTGGTTGGCATTTTTAGATTAGTTACGAACTCCTGAAATATTTGATCCGTTTCTAAAAGTTGTGGGCTCTGAAGGAAAGGTGCAGATGGTAATATATGGAATTGGTAGCATAGAATTGTATAAGCCTCCTAGATTACAGCTTAGTCTTGCAATCTCAATGAAAAGAACGTTTAGTTGGATCGGAGAGGTAGAGTTATTTGATCCAGTGATCTCTTGGACAGAATCTAAGATGCTGACAACTCTCGGCTGTTCTGTCCTAACAGTCAATGAACAGGGTCGACGGCAAGCTTTAAGACCCACAATGTTCTTCATGCCAATGACACAGATCGAGTGTGTTTGAAATATGTCGTTAGTCAAGGACCTTAAAGGAAAATATATTATTATTATTAAGAAGTGTCAACTTCCCTTTGGACATTTCAAGTTAGATTCTAATATTCACACTTCTTAATAATAATAATATATTTTCCTTTTAGGTCCTTGACTAATGGCATATTTCATACACTCTCGATCTATGTCATTGGCATGAAGAACATTGTAGGTCTTAAAGCCTGCCATCGACCCTGTTCATTGACTGTTAGGACAGAACAGCCGAGAGTTGTCAGCACCTTAGATTCTGCCAGAGATCAGTGGATCAAATACCTCTACCTCTTTGATCCTACTAAACGTTCTTTTCATTAAGATTGCAAGACTAAGCTGTAATCTAGGAGGCTTATGCGATTCTATGCTACTAATTCCATATATTACCATCTGCATCTTTCCTTCAGAGCCCACAACTTTTAGAAACGGATCAAATATTTCAGGGGTTTGTAACTAATCCAAAAATGCCATCCAAAAGGAAGAGCTCTCGTGTTTCCTAATTCAGGTTTGTATCTTCTGCATTAATTTAGATTCTCTCTCAGGATTGGTCTCACTATCTGATAGAGTCCACAATTGTTCTTGTTTTTGCCGTTCCTGGATGATAACTTTATGAAAATTTCTTTTCTGTTTTCCACGACAAGGCAATACAATTGTCCAATCTTCAGCTCAGTTAGGCTTGTAGAACTGGTGTCTTTGCTGATGAAGTCATTCATCTTTATCACAGCTCTTCTCCAAATTTATAGAATTAAAAAAAATTGATGATTTGTTCTCTCTTTCAAAATGATATAGGAAGGATGTTTCCGAAGTACTTACATAATAAAGCTAGCCTGTGACAAATAATGCAGTTTTTACGAGTTGCATTTACTCTTTGGGGTGTGAACTATCTCTAGATGTGGAACTTTAGTTATCAATTATTGATAGACAATTTGCATTAAGATCTTTAGTGAATGTTATTGCAGTAATCCTTCATTCTTGATTTGTAAGTGTTATGATATGCTACTAAAAGTTAAGACGTTATGTGTATCCAATATGCCACAACAGTTAAGACATTGCGTGGTAGGATACAGTAATACAACAACAACATACCCAGTGAAATCCCACAAATGGGGTCTGGGCAGGGTAGAATTGTACGCAGACCTTACTGCTACCTCATGGAAGTAGAGAGGTTGTTTCCTGGGAACGCTCGTCTCAAAAACCCATGAGCAGAATAAACTAGATATGAGAAAAAGTAAAAGAAAACAACAAAAGGAACGACTAATAACCCAAAAAAAAACCACATGACAATACGTAAATACGATACAATTAACACCTAAACAACAAATAATGACAACATATGTTATAAAACACTACTACCCCTCTACCCTACTATTACCCATGACTAGTTAACCACCTAACCCTACCAACCAATTAGCCTATTACTCTAATTCGCCACCTCCACCTGTCTATCTAGGGTCATGTCCTCAGTGAGATCAAGTTCCGCCATATCATGTCGATTACCTCTCCCAGTACTTCTTCGGTCTACCTCTACCCCTCCGTGTAGCTCCTAAAACCAACCTCTCGCACCTCCTTACAGGAGCATCGGTATTCCTTTTCTGCACAGTAATAGTAAATGCTAAAACTGTAATATATGTTCTCTTTATGCTTTATATTTCTGGTTATGTTCATTATGTGTACGCTCTTTTCATATTGTTATGACCTTGAAAAGATCATCATGGCTTTCTCTAGAATCAGTATTCATTTTCTCCTAACAGCTCATAAGACAGTCACAGGACACTAACATTCTTAATTCATTATGAAAGAATTCTTTAAATGTCCTGAAAACCTAAAACAGTAGAAGCACTTTCTATATACATATTGAGTAGTAGTTTGTATCCTTTTTGTGTGTCCGCTAAAAGCTTCAGATTAAAGAGCCACTAATCAAGTAACGTGACTTTTGATTGTGTAACTGCCCTTTGGAAATGTCAAGTTAGAATTCTAATATTCACACTCATAATAATATGTTTTTCTTTTAGGTCCTTGACTAACGACATATTTCAAACATACTCGGTCTATATCATTCTCAAGTAGCTATAGAGGAATGGCTTCACTAGCAAAGACACCAGCTCTTGACAAGCCTATAACTGAAGATTGGACGGTTGTATTGCCTCGTCGTGGAAAACAAAAAAGAAATTTTCATAAGGCTATCATCCAGGAACGTCAAAAGCCAGAACAACTGTGGACTCCATCAGATTGTGAGACCGATCCTGAGAGAGAATCTAAATTAATGCAAAAGATACAAACCTGCATTAGGAAACTCCAGAGCTCTTCCTTCTGGTTGACATTTTCAGATCAGTTACAAACCCCTGAAATATTTGATCGGTTTCTAAAAGCTGTGGGCTCTGAAGGAAAGATGCAGATGGTAATATATGGAATTGGTAGCATAGAATCATATAAGCCTCCTAGATTACAGCTTAGTCTTGCAATCTTAATGAAAAGGACGTTTAGTTGGATCGGAGAGGTAGAGGTATTTGATCCAGTGATCTCTATGGCAGAATCTAGGGTGCTGACAACTCTCGGCTGTTCTGTCCTAACAGTCAATGAACAGGGTCGACGGAAAGCTTTAAGACCTACAACGTTCTTCATGCCCCATTGTGAAGCTGAACTGTATGAAAATCTTCTAGAGGCAAATTGGAGGTCTGATCTATTGAATAATATTACACTGTTTGGAAACAGTTTTGAGGCATATGCGCAACATGTGTCCGTGTGCAAAAACCTTAAGCTTGCTGATTCTAGGAAGCATATCCGAGCAGTCAGGCAGTTCGTAAAAGAGCATGCCATTATTGATTCTTTTTCAGATGATCTATTTCGAGCCTTCCATGGTTCCAGTTGGCATTTTTTCAACATTGAACCTCATTCAGATTTACGAGATGCTAAACCATGAACTCTTGTTTTCTGGACTGTACTCTTCATTGGAACTTGAATATCAAAATTTTATTATGATTGAAGAAATTTCTCTTCTTTACCTTTTCTGTTTCGTTGAATGAAAGCCTGTGGTCGAGCTCTCAGCCTTTCTATTGTTAACCTCCAGTGTTGGCTGAGACGCTGCCTCGCTGATGCATGCCTGTTTTTTAATTTGCATGCCTTTGACATGCCTCTTTTATCCTGCATGACCCTTGACATTTCCAAATTGAGAAATATCATGATTTCGTAAAAAGTCGGGAGTAAAACATCATATCTGCTTTATAATCTACTAACTGATTGTTTTATGATGTTTCAAAAGCAATGCTTGAATCTCAGACATGGAGGTGGGAGAGCTGATGCTTTGTGTTCTCTGACTTTAGGCTTCCTTATGACTCTCTGAATAAGAGGTGAGTGATAATACATAATCCCGCTTTTGGATCAAATGTTGTAAATTACTTGAGCCACCGGTCTATCGGAAATATCTCTCTAGTTCCCTGTCATGATACATTGAATGGTAACATCTTTTTGAAAAATAAATTCTATAGTTGCTGTAGTCAACAGAAATGTCTTTGATCAACTGTAGATGGGATTTGATTATTTCAAATCCATTTGAATTGTAATTTGAACTTCTATTGTATCTGGAGTATGAACACAAAATCCCCCAACTCCATTTTCACTTCGGCAGAAGGAGGAGGAGGAGGTGTTTGTTCCTGGAATCACCGGCCATGTTATGACAAATCTCTTTCCTTGTCAATGACACCCAAAACCCATTTTCTCTCTCTCTCTCTCTCTCTCTCTCTCTCTTTCTCTCTTTCTCTCTCTCTCTTTTTCGTTTTTTCGAGTTTGATCTAGTGCATAATTGTTACGATTGATGCTTGAAATTAAGATACATTTGTAAAAAAAAGTCCCCCAACTCCATTTTCACTTCGGCAGAAGAAGAAGGAGGAGGTGTTTGTTCCTGGAATCACCAGCCATGGTATGACAAATCTCTTTCCTTGTCAATGACACCCAAAACCTATTTTCTCTCTCTCTCTCTCTCTCTCTCTCTCTCTTTTTCGTTTTTCGAGTTTGATCTAGTGCATAATTGTTACGATTGATGCTTGAAATTAAGATACATTTGTAAAAAAATACACATGGGTCTTTTGTATGTTTTAATTTGTTGCATTTGTTCTATACAATTTCGGATTTGTGTTGGGTTTTCACTAAATTGATTGTTTTTAGGTTATATGAGGAGTACGATTCTATGAATAATATATCCAGTTTCTCTTAAGGGGTGTCAAAGATTTGGCTGATAGTAGACGAGGGGTTGGATTAGATTAAGGAATTCTTGAGCTCTGATGGAAAGATTGTGTGTAATTGGATAGAGAAAGTGATGAACTTTTATGGGTTTTACTTTTTAGGATGAAGGATTGAGTTTTGAGGTTTTGAAAGTGAAATGGTTGAGCTAATACGTGTTTATTCATTTTCTATGTATGTTTTTATGTCACATGAGGAGTTGGGTTCTATGAATCTAAATGCCTACTTCAGCAGAAAACGCTTCTAGCCATCCCTCCACTACCGTTGGTGATGGCGTAAACGGTGGCCTTGTTATTTCAACCATCGACACCATACGTTTGTTTCTCGCCGGAGCTTCCGTGGGAACTGAACTCTCCGATGATCTGAGGGAACTCACGTCCTCCCTTTCCGATCATACCACGGTACCATACAAACATCTGAGGTCGATTTGGATCGGGTCTAACCCATCAGCACGACCTGATCTAATGAGCTTGTTATCCGGATCCAATTTCATCTTCTGCAGTCCAAGACCTAGAGAGAAAAGTGAGAGGAAATTAGAAGAAGCTTTGGAGAGGAAGGTGAATGATGAATTGGTGAAGGATATTACTCCTAGGAAACCTGTGGATGAACCTTTTTCCTCTTATAAAGATCAAATGGGCTTTGGTTAGTCTCTCTTTTGCACATAATGATGATCTATTGGCATTGTTGAAGTTCTATTTCCTAGTTCTAATTTTAATGTCAAAGTATTGGAATGAAATCAGTCTGAATAGAGCAGAACGAAGACATAGGATTCATATAGAAAATCCAATTAGTATGAATTGAGGACACAGTTTGTTGATATTGATTACTTTGATTGCAATCAGCTATTGGATGAGAATTGAATTTTTATTTAAGTTGAAGTGAGTTCAAACATGAAGAAAAAGCTTGTTTTTTTTTTTTTTGGGAAAAAATTAAACTTTCTTAGTCTAGTGATATATACAACAACAACAACAACAAACCACTTGTAGTCACACAAGTGGGGTTTGGCGAGGAGTAGTGTGCACCACAACATTACTCCTACCTCCTAATTATTGAACAATCATTAGAAGCATTTTATGTAATTTTATGCATTTGACCTGTACACATCGAATAAAGTACATGCAGTCTAACATAATTGCTCTGTTTCTCGACTTTTAACAGTGATTTCACTTTTTGTTTTTCATTAAGAAAAACCAAGTATATAACTGTAGCACGAAGTGTGCTTCAATAACATAAAACAGGTCACCTTCAGGCTTCAGGGGAATTTTGATTTTCCAGATTAGTTTCCGAGGGCAAATTCTAGTGCAAGTTAAGCTGATGTTGTTTTCCCGTAGCCTGTTTTTATCTAGGACTTGGTATTTTTGCTTTTGCCTATTGCTTCTGCTTTTCTGTTTCTATGCTTGTGCGTTTTTGTTGTGGGAGCTAGTGCTTTTTCTGTTCCTCATCCTTGCTACTTCATTGATTCGTGCTGCAATTCTTGGCGGAAGTTCTAGTACTGACTATTGTATCTAAGTTAATTAAACAATAAAACTAGACTCATTAAGCTGCCTTCGTATGAAAGACATCAGATCACTTGATTTGCTAATATCAACTGCCAGGTTGATACAGCTGTTGCTTCCTGATTTGACCATGTGAGTGAGGGTTTTTAATGGTCTAGGTATGGCTAACTTGTAAAGTCTCTCTGGTCTACACCAAACTTTTTTTATTTTTGTTCCTCTTTTGCTTGTCGAAGGTTAAGTTCGCTGTTAGGATGCTAAGTAGCTCCTTTCTTTTTTTTAAAAAAAGATTCTTTATGAGTTGCAGTTTGATTCCAAGTAGTTCTGGTCCTTTGGCGCAGTTTTACATGTTGCTTTAACAATGTTCACTGGCTATCTGATGGGATATTATGTGTTCAGGGCCTTATTTAGTCACAGCCCAGCGATGGTAAGTTCTTAAATTCGATATAGCCTCCATACGTGGAGCAACAACTATATAACTGACCTCTTCTCCCGACCCTTTGTCTACTGTCTCTACTTTCTCTGGTTCGCTACTCTCTGTTGAAGTTTTCATTGCTCTTTCTTCAGAGCGCTGCTGGAGGCATTCTTGGAATTGGTCATTGGCATGCTTGTCGAGACACTTGTCTTTATTATCAGAACTTCGAGTCTAGATAAAAAGCTGGCTAGAAAAGCCACTACATTCACAACATCGCAGAAGAAGAATCAGTAGGCTTCATCACAAGAAGTTGATTCTATGTTATTATTGAGCATCTTATTTATTTTTCCTCCTGTGAATTTTTATGCTGTAAAAATGTATTTGATTTGTGTAGCTCGATATAGGTTTCTTATAAACACAAAGATGATGTTTGCTTGGTATTCTCTAGAATATTAAAACATTGGTGTTTACTTGTCTAATTTAGAAAATTAAGAGATAATTTATCATTTAATTTCTAATCTAGTCTTATTATTGACTATGGTCATAATTCAAAATATGAAGTTACTCTTTGTTCCATTTTAACTTATCAATAAACACATATAAAAAAAATATATTTAAATATAAATTTCAAATCATACTTTCTATTATTGCTTTTTATGAATTCTTCATAAATATATAGTGTTATTTACTTTCAAGAAAATATAAAATTTTAATAAATGAAAGGATAACATATACAACACAATTTCATAAGTGGGATTTGAAGTGGGTAAAATATACGTAGATTTTATCACTATCTCATAGAGGTAGAGAGATTCTTTCAGAAAGATCCTTATTCAAAAATATCATCTCAAAAAGCAGAAAATACTAAATATGAAATCAAACGACTAGAATGGAAAGTGAATAATAATTTGTAAAGATGATAAAAATACAAAAATGAATGACGGACATTAGCAACACAATATATAAAGACATGATTACCTTTATTAATCTACTATATCACAAGGCTGGACATTATCCTATTCCTACTAGCCGTCTAATCTTCTATCTTAATACGCGTCCTCTACTCCTTTCTATCTAAGGTCATGTCCTCGGTGATATAAAGTTGCGTCATATCCTGTTTAATCAACCTCCTTCAATACTTTTATGGTTTACCTCTACTTCTCCGCATAACCCCTAAATCCAACCTCTCACACCCCCAATAAATGAAAGAAGTTTTAGACATTTATCTTGAATTTTTAACAATTCAATCATTTCGAAAATTAAAAAAAATTAAAAATTAAATTAATTTGGGATAAACAAAGTATTATGTTAGAGATGGTCAGGTAAAAACAGAGGGAGTACTACTGAGGCATCTGATATATATATGTGTGTGTATATATAATTTCACTGTAGCTGACATGAATTTTTTTAAATAAATAGACATTATAAAGAGGTTGAACTATAAAAGGTCTTGTTTAGTTATAGGGGCCCAAAACAATTGGGCCATAGAGGAAGAAAGTTTTCTCAGCCCATTTTTCCCAGTGATACTAAAACCCTAATTTCCTTCTCTTATATTTTTTTCCATTGAAAGCATACGTTTTCTGAGTTGCCGCACTCGAGTCCTCCGCCGCTCCAAATCTCCAAGTAGTTTTCTTGCTTTCTGCTAATTTCACTTCTATTACAACCTTGAATGTTGTTATTGATATGAATTTATTGTATTTACATGATTTATATGTTTGTTTCTGGATTACATTGTTGGAAATTGGTTGTGTTATGTGTTGAGAACATTCTGTGTGAGAAATGTATATTATAATTAACCGAACACATTTAGAAGTTTGGTATATTTGTGTTATTTTACGAGTTGATTCACTCAACTAGTATTAATTATATCGAAAGTTATTTTTTTTGTTGAAAAAAATTGGAATTTAAGAAAATAAGTAACAGTTTAGTGAAAATCAACCTGTTTCTTTAGCTAGTGGTTTGATTTGGTAGTATTGATGTTTTGTTACTAAGTTTTTGATAAATCATGATAATACAGAAGTTTAGAGCAGTTAGAACATATGGTTTGTGTTATATCTGCAGTCTGGATCCATTACACCTTTGTATAGAAGATGAGATAAAGTATGTGGTTTGGTGTTGATTCACTGGTTATTGTTTATATATATTGTTTGAACTTGAAAATTTGAGGTAGATCTGTTATGTAGGATGTTGTGTCCTGTAGAATCTGCATCTAAAACTCTTAATTGGGGTATATCATCATGAAAATTCTATCAGGAATTCATTGAGTTTAATAAGAATTTGGATAAACCCCGTGATTTCTTGTGTTGTATATTTATTCGTTTTATATTTCTTTTATAGTTTTGAATTGGTTTATTTGAGTGAATGGTTGGCGTTGATTGTTCCATGATATGATAAGTTTGCTACATATGCTTCTCATGATAGAGATTTGACTGATCGATATGCTTTAAAAGTCAATTTAAGAAGCAGAGGGTGTGATCACATTGCTAGAGAGATAGACTACGTATACAATGTGAGAGTTGCACGCAGGATGAGGATATTTAGGGGTTTAGATTGACTTGTATACCTATCTTGTTTAAGGTGTGGCATTTGTTCTTTCTAGGTACCTAGCTGTGTGATGCTATACAATGGTTTTGTACAGATATACTGGGGGTTGATGATTATTGTTAGTTACCAAAAGAGGGTCAATAATTTAGGAGGAGTAATTGGCGGGTGAGGTGTAGTGGGCCCTCACACCGTACTTATCAAAATAAGAAGTATTTGGAGTGATTCAAGCCCTAATGGGGAGTGCATTGTTATAGAGGCTTCATTTAACTGATGAACTTTCTTTGTAATTGAGTCATTGATTAGTGCTTCATTAGAGTCCGATTCACAAAAATCCAGCATAATGTCTAGAGATTCTGTGAAGTACTGTTTCAATAATTCATTCTTCATTTATTCAGCAGGTTTCATACTTAAGAAGCGTCAGCAAGGATGGGTCGCGTACGCACCAAGACCGTGAAGAAGTCATCCAGACAGGTAATTGAGAGGTATTACTCAAAGATGACCTTGGATTTCCACACCAACAAGAAGATCTTGGAGGAAGTTGCCATAATTCCTTCAAAGCGTCTCCGCAACAAGATTGCCGGATTCTCCACCCATCTTATGAAGCGTATTCAGAAGGGACCTGTTAGAGGCATCTCCCTGAAATTGCAAGAGGAAGAACGTGAGAGACGTATGGACTTTGTTCCAGATGAGTCTGCCATTAAGATCGATCTGATTGAGGTCGACAAGGAGACCCTTGACATGCTTTCAGCCCTTGGCATGTCTGACCTTCCTGGTGTTGTCAAGCAGGCTGCAGAACCACAAGCAGTAGCAGCTCTCCCCACCTTTGGTCGTGGTGCTGGCGGTTTTGGCAGGAAATACTAAGACCTACCTATAAGATGTGAACAAATTTAAATCGAGTTTTTGGTAGACTACATGTTTTAGATTTATCTCCCTAATTTTGTTCAAGGATTGTTGTGCCAAAATTCATGTTATTTAGTTTTGAGATGATGATGACACTCTTGAATCTTTGGTTCTAAATGGACGTTATCTATTTCCATTACATTTGCTGCTGGAGAGTGTTAACATTGTGCATTTTTGTTCTTACGTTTAGTCCTTTTCTATATAATTTTTGTTTATTGATGGAATTAAGTTTTATAGATGCGATCATACCAATATTAAAGCACAAATCCAATAGAATTTTGAAGATAAGTGTTGCTTTTAGTATTTCGTGATTTTCTGGTAAGATGTTTGTCAATTAGTTAAGATTTTAAAGAGGTTATTTGGTTGGGAGTAAGTTATTCTGAATTATTATGTTTTATAACGCACACCACGCCAAATGAGTGTCAAGAGATTTGACTATTCTAGTATAATAATGGAGTTCCATTCAAAGAACCTTTCCTTATGACTACATTTTAAGATCTTTTATTAAAAATAAGAAATTGCTTATTATCTTAAACTTTTGATTGATTAAAACAAAATATATGAAGTTTGAGTTATTACTATAGACCTCCAAATATTGTGGTCGGATGAAAATTTTTCTAACAAGACATGTTTAATTGATTATATATGAAGCATTTTACACCCTGTTTGAATGATTATTCATAGCATTCTATTGGTGTATCGTATTATTAATTTAAATATAATATTTATTTTAATTATTATTTAAATTCTATTCTATTATATTTTTTAAATTCATATCGTTAGGTAACATAAAGTCTTATTTTATGAATCGACTGAATTGGTGTGATCGCATCATTATTAAAATTTTCTTTTCATTTAATTTTTATTTATTATTTAATAATCTTATTTTATCTTTTGTCCCACTTTTGCTCTATCTAATACCCTTTTACAGAAATGTCATTCAAATTCTTATAATCATAGAAGACGATACAATTTATTCAAACGTTATATTTACTAAAACGATACAATACTACTCCCTCTATCCATTTTTATTTGGTCTCTATACTATTTTGGGATATACAACAATATTTGTTCACTTTATGAAATCAAGAGTTAATTTTACCCTTAGTTCTTAATTTACCTTTATTATTAATTATAGTCAATTTTTTATTACATTTTTTTAAAACATAATATTTATTATATTTAAAGGATAATTTAATAAAATTAGTCTATTATTTATTATTTTTTAATCTCCATGTCAAGTTAACAAGAGTTGACGGAGGAAATATATAATACAACACGATACATAAATGATAGTGTTACACGAGTCAAACTTAAATTAAAACTTTGTTTTTACCAATTATCAAAATTTCCCCTGAAGCCACTATCAACTGTCAACACACTGTTCAGCTCGGGCAGTGGAGTTGATGATAATGGACAGCATTATCTTCTCCCTCTCCTCCACCACACACTACTCTCCATCTCCGCCACCCTTCACCGCCTCCATTCTCGCCGGAAAATACCAACCCTCAACCAACTCCACCTCCATCCTCTCCCTCAAGTCCTCCTCCGACTCCCCTGAAAAACCCACCACCTCCACCAGCCCCCGCCGCCCCACCACCACAAAGAACAAGCCCCTTGATACCACCTCTCATTCTCAGAATCTTGAAGTTTCAAAAAACCCCTTAAAACTTCTACTTAATTCCTCTCCTAACACTTCATCACCACCAAGCCTCACTAACAAACTTTGGTTATCCAACAAACTCTTCCCACCCCCACCCCCACCCCCACCACTGAGTCCCCCCACTGAAGGAGATGGGAGTGATTTGGACAGTTCAGATGTTGAAGAAATGCAAAAAGGTAGTGAATTTAGGGAAAAAGGGAAAATCTTTATTGGGAATTTACCAATTTGGGTTAAGAAGAAGGAGCTTGGTGAGTTCTTTAGGCAATTTGGGCCTATCAGGAGTGTTATTTTGATAAAGGGTCATCATGAAACAGAAATGAATAAGGGATTTGGGTTTGTGATATATGGGGGTTCAACTGCAGAAAAGGCAGCAATGAAAGCTGTGGAGTTTGATGGGATTGAATTTCATGGGAGGGTGTTGACTGTTAAATTGGATGATGGGAGGAGAATGAAGGCGAAATCCGAGGAAAGGAGGAGGTGGGTTGAAGGGGAAGATGATGTGGAGTATAGGTCCAAGTGGCATGAAGAGAGGGAAGGTTCAAGAAATGATTTCAGGAAGGTTTTAGACACACAGCCAGAGAATTGGCAGGCTGTTGTGCAAGCTTTCGAGAGAATCAAGAAGGTATCATGGTTATTGAGATGCCCTCAGTTTACTTTTCTTGCATTGCTTATAGTTCATTGAGGTGTAATTCCAGTAAGGTCATAGGAAAACAATAAAACAAGATATCAAATTGGAATTCTAAGTATGTAGTATAGGATTAGTTCTTTTAACAATAGTTTTGGTGCTAATTTTGTGTGTGCTAATGTGTTATTACTTTTTACTAATGAGTAAGTGAGGCAATATTAGCAAAGCTAAAACTAGATAGCAGAAATATTGTAGGCTGTGAACATTTCATAAGCAGCGCATGGTTTTCTATTTGGTTGTTTTCTTGCACCTTAGAGAGTCTTATTGATTGGCTCTTTTCTTATTCCCTAGAGACATAGAATTTTAGGCCAAAATATCATTTCGAGTCATGCTAATAATGCTACCAGTATCAGGCTGCAAAACGAAGGGAAGTAATTTTCTTCAGTAGAATTTTGTGACACCAAAGAATGTTTAATTGCCTGTGCATTTTGGTGGTTGTTTTTTGCAAGTTTCTATTGGATTTAACTTATCAGTGCCATATACACATTTGTTTGCCAATAACTTTTTGGTGTACGGAAGGATGCAGTAATATGGTGTTGTCCAGAAGAAAAATGGTGATATAAAGTTTCTAGATGGTCTGTTAGCTCCTAAGCACTACTACATTTGGTTTAAAAACAAGTCCAAGAGTACTGGGCACATAATTCCATATGCCGAGGCAAATCCAAGATTTTAAGTTTATGTGGTCTAGATCACAACTCTTTTCTGCTTATTGTGAACCATTTTATGTAAATGAATTTAAGTTCTTGAAACATTTGACTATAGTACAGAATAATATTGTTAGAACGGTGGCTAAACATTCTGGTCTCCCATAATAGAAAGAGTATTATATGTTAGGATACAGGTTTTAATATTGCCAAAAATGTGATTTCTTATTCGTGCAAGTTGTGATTATCCTCTTGCTCTTTTTATTGCTTATCCACAACTTCAATGTGATTATCAAATGACAAAACGTCATTTATATTGTTGCTATATTCTATAGTTGTTCGAGTCTCATAAGCTTCTCCTCTATGAAACTCTGGATTTTACTTCGGTTGGCAGGTAATTAGCTAATTTATACTCAAGTGGATAATGTACACCATGCATCTGCAGAGCTCTTGATCATATTCTTTCAGAGGAGTGATACCTTCTTTTTGTAGCCATCCAGGAAAGAGTTTGGTTTAATGGTGAACTATTATGGACGGCGTGGTGACATGCATCGTGCACGTGAAACCTTTGAAAAGATGCGTGCTCGAGGGATAGAGCCAACAGTTCATGTATATACCAAGTAAGTTCCCCTGTCAAACTGTTGTTTCAGTTTTAATTAGTCCTTTCTTAAGCAAAATGTTGTCAGAAATTACTCCCAACACTTGTGAGTAGATATGTTGAAATCCAATGTATTTTGCACCATCCAGTATTGACATTATTTCCCTGAACAAGTACCTACGCTCATTGCCCGCTTCCTCTTCTTATCTATTGATTAGGCCAATTGACCATGATCCTGTGGAATTCGGTTGATTAGTAACTGTCTAGGCTGCTTCTGCTTTGCTATTTTTAGTTTTTCTGGATTTTGGTACTTTTCCCCCTCATGTTGCATATCATTTTATTTGGAATCACACCTGGAATAGAAGTCCATAATTAAGAGTCTTGCCTAGGCCTTAAACTTATTACCCGGAATCCCTTTTTTTAAGAACAAGTTGAAAGCGTATGAATTATTGGAAGAGACGAGGCATTAAATTGGGGTTTATCGGGACCAATGCTATGAGCTTCTGGAATAGAATGGGATCATCGTATTAGAAGTTTAGGAGTAGAAGTGACAATCAACTATTTAAATACTTCATTTTATTCATTTTTTAAAATTATTCTCATTATTTTCTTAACATAATTCTTGCTGAAATTTTCTCTTTTCCCAAGGTTTTAAGATGAGTTGCTTTATTAATTTCATAGTTTGCACTCCGTCATTATTTTTTGAAATTTGTAACATGTATTTCTCAACAGAGCTTAATGCTGGCCACCTCCAAAACTTGAGCATACAAGAAGAATATTAGTTGCAAAATTCCTAAGACGTCGCTATCTGTACTTCATTTTCTATAGATTGCTCTTTACACCAAAAATATTGTGATACAATTCCATTTGATCTTTTTTATGGAACTAGATCTGCCTCCAAAAATTCTTTCATTTCCCCCTTCGGTATATTCCACCAATGCAGGCTGGTACTCTTCTCCACCACTTTTTTACTCTTACTCCCACCTCTTCATATGTAGCAGCTTAGTAAATCTGCAGTGTGCTCTTGCATTGTCCATTCCCTCCCTAGCCAAACAGAAAAAGAGTGCCCAAACTTGTGCAATTACCTTGCAGTGAAAGAACAAGTGAATATTAGTTTTTTCTGCCTTCATACATAAAGGGCATCTAGAGGCTATCTGAATTTTCCTCTTGTGAAGTGCCTGTGTGAGGCATGCTTTCTTCACCACTAGCCATGTAAAACATTTTACCTTTGTTGGTGCCATGCTTTTCCAAGTAGCTTTCTGTGGACCCCTGGGACTTCCTGCCATCTCAAATAGACTCCTCTTGCAAACTTTAATCACTTAGAACTGCCCATCTTCTTTGTGTCTCCATCTAATTGTGTCTGGTCAGTGGTTGTCCCTGTGAAATTTCCCACTCTTCCTCCTTCATTTCTCTTTTCTCTCTCTTACTCCGAAAAGGGAACTTTCCCTTCAATGTAGGTTGGAAATTTCTTTACTGTAAATAGTCAAAGTGCTCATTCTATCAATTTTTTACAACTTAACTCGTACTTTAAGTTTGTTGCTCAAGAAGTTCTAATTTTAAGATTTTCTGTCTATTGCTATTGCAGCCTCATCCATGCTTATGCAGTGGCTAGAGACATGGAAGAAGCACTATCTTGTGTGAGGAGAATGAAAGATGAAGGAATTGAAATGAGCCTCGTGACTCACAGCATCCTTGTTGATGGATTTGCTAAGCTGGGCAATATAGAGTGAGGAATCGACCCGCCTTTAACTGTTATTCACTTAGCTTTGTCTCTGGTTACCTCGTCTTTTTCAAAGCTTTTATCTACATTGATATTTTGTTTTCGTGTTTCCATTGGATTTTTATAAGTTTGTGTAATTTCTAAGAGTATTGCTCTCGTTTAGTACATGACCTTAGAAATGTAAAATTTAAACTGAAGTTTTAAGTTAAAAGTTCAACCCTAAGTCAACAAACAATTTTATTGACTGAATTGTTATTGTGGATATGTTTACCGTGCATGATTCTATTACCGAGTTATTCATTGGAATATAGAAATTTATAACCTTTTTCTAGGTTTTATATAAAGTGTATATATTTTATATAGTAGCTATATTGGCTAAGCCAACAAAATCCTTTATGACAATACGATAGGAGTGCACAAGTTCACAACTGGATTCTTCTCTAACTGGAAGAGCTGGTTTTGTCTTTTCTCAACACAGGCTGTGGGAATAAAGTGTCCTGGCTCATGCTGTAAGAGTGCTTGTTAGCTTAATGTGTTGCTTGGTAGCTCATGAAATAATCGAGACTGATCGTACACATTGACATTTTCCAACAATGTAGTCTCGATTGTATGCTGGAATAATGTCTGGCAATCTGGTTTATGGTCAATACATGGTACCTGGAACAGTGCCTTCACAGTTCACACCAAAGCTAGTTCTGTGCTATCAAGCTTTTTTGTTTTGGAGAAACTAGTTAGCTCAACTTTTGTTTGGGTTACCTGGTGAGAACCTTACACCTAATCTGTCATTTCTTGTTCATGTTTGTGGAAGAGCTGCAGAGCAATGGTTTCAGGAGGCTAAAGAGAGGCATCCGACTTTAAATGCTATTATATATGGCAGCATCATCTATGCCAACTGGTGTGTTTTCTTTGAATTTTAGTCTTTCCACTTTCCAATTTTAAGTTGTAGTTCATTATGGTCCTATATTATGCATGCAACTTCAAACTGGCAAACCATTTTTGTAATTCCCACCATTTGCTGAAATTCTACTGGCAAATCTGATATTTCATGCATGTTTCTTGGATATCATTGCAAGTTAATATTTTCTATTTTGTTTTTTTTAATGAACTGACAGCCAAACATGCAATATGGACCGAGCTGAAGAGTTGGTTAGGGAGATGGAAGAAGAGGGTATTGATGCTCCAATTGATATCTATCATATCATGATGGATGGTTATACTTCGATAGGAAATGAGGACAAATGTCTCATCGTATTTGATAGACTTAAGGTAAGTGTTTAGTATGATTGCGCAGATGAATGAAACTTATGCTTAGTCACATTTTTTTCTGTACTACATACAGTTTAGATTAATATGAAAAATTCTCAACCTACAAACTGAATGTGTGTTGTTACTTTTTAATATGGTTTCTTCCCATACATTATACGTTCTATTATAATTTATAGGTCAAATATATTAGGTACTTCTTTGAGGAAGGGGAGTAAGAATTTTTTGGAACTTCAGCTAGAGAAGAGAATTCTTCACAGAAAGATAATATGAGTGCATTACTATTATTTTTATTTTTTTTAAAAGAAGCACCTTTCTGAAAATGTTTTGAAAGGAGAAAATATACAGCCGTTCTGACTGTTTTGAATATGAAATAGGACTCTTGATGAGTAGACCTTGCAATGGTCATGGACAGCTTTGTGTGCGTTGAATCTTTATATGCATGCTGCATTGTTTAATGTGGTACTGTAATCTCTCTTGCAGGAGTGTGGATTTACACCTTCAGTTATCAGCTACGGATGTTTAATGAATCTGTATATCAAGGTGCCCTTTTGTCATTACTGTCGGTATATTTGTGACTTTCATTCACTAGCATGCTGATTTCGTATTTGTGCGTCTTTTGTAAGACATTCTTATTAGATACCTGTAGCAGAGTTCATCTAAATAATAGCAATGGGAAAAGGATAATTTGGTTCTACTGTGAGTCAAGACCATGGCCTCCGACATAAATCCCAGAGTCTGCCTTGTCAAACCAAAAGTTTCAACAGTATGGTTGACCTAGCTTGTGGATTATTTGAACCAATAATTGTAGTAATTTTGCAACCATCAAATTCCCGGAAGGTGCTGGGGACTAGAGTCATATGCATCAAGTCAGTAATTTTACTAAATTAAATCGCTTGGTCATATTATCTGTATTCATCCCTTTCCCTTTTTACTGCAAATTTAGTAGTGTCTGTCTTCAACATTGTTCATGTCTTAGAATACCATGTGTCATATGCCATCTTGATAGTCTCAATTTTGAGGTTATTGCTTTCTCTCCGACTTTACAGCTTTCCTTGTTTTGAACTCTAAGACGAACATCATAAGGTTACGTCTGCCCCTGCTAATTAGTATATATTGAATTGCTGATGATGAATCTCTATTTTATACCCTTGTAGGTTGGTAAAGTCTCCAAAGCTTTTGAGATCAGTGAAATGATGAAGTTGTCTGGCATAAAGCATAACATGAAGACATATTCCATGTTGATCAACGGATTCATTAGTTTGAAAGATTGGGCAAATGCTTTTGCAATTTTTGAGGATGTGATAAGAGACGGCTTGAAGCCAGATGTTGTCCTTTATAATAACATTATCAGAGCATTTTGTGGTATGGGTAACATGGATCGTGCTGTATGCATAGTTGAGGAAATGAAAAAGGAGAGGCATAGACCTACTTCGCGGACTTTTATGCCAATTATACATGCCTATGCTAAAACTGGAGAAATAAGAAAAGCGCTTGATGTCTTTGATATGATGAGGAGGAGTGGCTGCATCCCAACTGTTCAGACTTTCAATGCATTAATTCTTGGCCTTGTTGAGAAGCGTCAGGTAATGCTAAGTTCCAGAACCTATTTTTCATGAAAAGACACATTGCTTGACAACTTGAAAGTGCATGCTTGCTAAAAGTCCATCATTGGTTGGTTTTGCATATATGGACTTCGACAATTCTCCCACTCATGAGTTAAGTTTTGGAGTTGAATTAGGCCAAGGTGCTATAGCCAAGTCCATCCTTGTTTGAGCTCCCAGTCCACGGTCCAGTTGGCCTGGGCGTGAAAGGTGGGTGGGTGTTAAGAGTGGGTAAAAGTCCCACATTGGTTGGGGAATTGATTGATGGTCTGCTCATATGCAATCCTCCCCTCATGAGGTAGCTTTCGGGGTTGAGTTAGACCTAGGTGCCATATCTTTACATACATAGACAGTTTTTTCACTGTGCATCTTAAGTCAAAAAATGGGGAGACCTCTCAAAGAAGAGAAACCTTCATTGACCATTCAAACAGAAATAAACTGATCTATGGCTGGAGTCTAGTAAACTGTGGACATTATTATCATGAAATGCCATATCGATTTTAACTTTTGTGTTAGGTAATCTTGTAGAACCGAAATTGAATTTGGCTAACCAAATATACAAATGTTGATGGTCTATTAATTATAAGTAACTTATCAAAAAAAGAAGCAGCTTGTGACTCGAAAATAAAATAAAATAAAATAAATAAATAGCTTTGTGAATTTCTAGATGGCTTCCAACATTAGATGTAATCTTAGATGAATCTATGTGATCACCATATTCTTTGTATACATTCTCTTTGGTCCTCTTTTTTTTTCTGGGGCCAGGAAGGGCTTTGAATGGGTACTGCATTTGGCATTGCAGTACTTTTTACCTGGTCTTCTTGTGTGTTTGGACTCGTTTACCTACAGGTTCAATTCTGATAGTGGGGTCTGTACGTATGTTTGAAAATCGTCAGGCCTATTTAACTTCTTTTTGTAGACTCTGTTTTTGTGTTCGCTTTAATTTAACTTGATGCAGATGGAGAAAGCTGTGGAAGTTTTAGATGAGATGTTGCTTGCTGGAATCAGGCCAAATGAGCGTTCATATACAACCATTATGGATGGTTATGCATCTCTTGGTGATACAGGAAAAGCTTTTGAGTATTTTTCAAGAATTAAAGATGAGGGTCTAGAGCTCGATATATACACCTACGAGGCATTACTCAAGGCATGTTGTAAATCAGGCAGGATGCAAAGTGCTTTGGCGGTGACAAAAGAAATGAGTGCCAAAAACATCCCGAGAAATACCTATGTGTACAACATATTAATTGATGGGTATGGCCTCTATATATTCTTTTGGTATCTGTTTTGCAAATTATTTTGTATTATCGTAGTGTGCATCTGACTTCGCAACTTGAGGGGAGGGGAGGAAGGAAGTAAATGCTGGATAGCACTCATCTTACAGTGTATCACGTCATATTTGCTGTGTTCTCTGTGCAGATGGGCTCGAAGAGGTGATGTTTGGGAGGCTGCTGACCTGATGCAACAAATGAGGCAAGAAGGGGTTCAACCTGACATCCATACCTATACTTCTTTCATAAATGCTTGTTGTAAAGCTGGAGATATGCAGGTATCCGTCTGATGATGATATTATACGAGTTTAGATGCTTTCGTATTTGCTAATTCAGCTTTTCCACATGCCTGCAATATGTTGTTCTCATTTGTTGCTTTATGTACTGTTTTATACAATTGAGGTGGTTGAACTTTTAGTAATGATGTGCTTTATACTTTTTGTTTTTTCAAGCACTTCCTATAATCATCCTGGAATTTTTTGAGTACTATGTGAAATATGTTTGACCCATGTAGCGGTTTTAAGTTACCAACTTCGTCGCTCTGCTAATGCTTGTCGTACAATATATATTTGCATCAGATGCTAGTCAAATTTGAGTATAGTTGCTTTAAGTCATTATCGTATTCTCTGTTTAATGGTAGCTTTTCTTGGCAAAAGATTGTATGTTCTCTCTTTTCCTAAATATCCAAATGATTCCAATCGATATTTGTTTCGTTTCAGAAAGCGACAAACACAATTCTAGAGATGAAAAGGGTTGGCATTAAACCTAATGTTAAAACTTACACCACTATGATACACGGTTGGGCACGGGCTTCACTTCCTGAAAAGGCTTTAAAATGCTTTGAAGAGATGAAGCAATCTGGTTTGAAGCCAGACAAAGCTGTATATCATTGTTTAATGACGTCCCTGTTGTCAAGGGCCACAGTTGCGGAATATTACATGATAGCGGGGATCAACCGTGTTTGTGAAGAGATGGTGGAGTCCGGATTGGTTGTTGATATGGGAACTGCAGTTCATTGGTCTAAATGCTTGCGGAAGATTGAGAGGACCGGAGGTGATTTAACAGAAGCACTGCAGAAGACCTTCCCTCCTGATTGGAATTCCCATAGAAATCTCA
>JAPFFP010000008.1:1961091-1976779 GCA_026153255.1 Solanum medicagineum | reverse complement strand
ATATTTATTTATTTTATAAAGTTAAAAAATAATTTTATATTTAATATTTAAGTTATTTTTAATATTAATTATAATTATATTTTTATTATATTTTTTAAAATATTATATTTATTATATTTTAAAAAAATTATTTAATAAAATTATTTTTATTATTTACTGTTCTTAATCTTTATGTCAAGTAACTATTCTAATTTTACTACTACATAGTAATTTTCATGTCCCTTTCTCTGAATTTCTGACTTCTTTAATTAAAGGCATATTAGTATTAGAATTTGTGTTGTGAAAAAATTGTTTCAACTAAATAAAGGTATATCATATAAAAGATATTTAAACTGTTAAATTTGTCTCGACTAACAAGTAAGTAATTCAAATTCGAAAATATACATTTAGACATTTCAACTAACAATTAAATATTTCTATTATATCTTGTCAACACTTAATACTACCCCACATGATGTTTGGATAATCAGTTTGTAAGTTAAAGTATTTACCTGACATAAAAATTAAGACGAGTAAAAGTGTCTAGATATATATATATTCAAAATTAAAATGTTTGAGTTGCACGTTAAAATTGATATTAAAATATCTAAATATGTATTAATTATGTCAATTGTAACTAATTCACATGGTGCGTGCCTATTCTGATCCAATATATGGCACTTTTTATTTCTTGAATATTTTTATATTTATGCTATGACTTTTTTCCTCCTTTTATCCGTTAAATATATTGTTAGACATAATTTCTCTATGGTGTACTTTATGTGTAGTTTACAACTAGCTTAATTAAATTAAAGTATTTTCACCTAGAAAATTACTGTATTTAGAAAAACTAACTTGATGGCTTTTAATAATCATAAGTGGCTAAATTGGTACAACAAGATGTATTATATATAAAAATCAAGGATCAATTTTTTTTATTGATGACTTTTTAGTTCAGCCACATAAATTTATCTGGTTCAGTTTATATTTTTTTGTATAGAACTCTTACATAAGAATAGATTTATCGATCAATGTACACTCATAAAATAATGACCGTAAATTAAGGGAATGTTGGTTCTTCGATAGCACAAACGACCAAAAAATAAATTAGAAAAAAAAGATCTTGAAAATCTATTTGTATTATTATTGTTACATATATGATGTAGCTTGAAGGAACATATCCTATCATGAAATTCTGTAGCTAACATTATTATAATAACTTGTCAATGATTAGATTATGACATTAAATTATTATGTGGCTGCATTTTGTTGGCTAAGCAGACTTGATTATAAAAATAATTGTAATATTTCTCTTGATGCATACATCTTGAAGAATCATAAAAAATAATAATGTACTCTCTTCGTTTAAAGAATTATAAATATAAATGGGATATTTTTCTGATCATCTCCTTTTATTCTTCTTTGATGTTATAGCTAAACTCTCGTGCCTCTTTATCGATGTCTCTGTACACCTTCTTCTCACATGTTCAAATCACTACTTTATATCTATCTCTCTTCAATAAATTACTCTCTAATTTATATTAGTTATTTTCAAAAACGCTCAAGGATAAAGTAAGATACAAATAATTAACTTTATCTTGATTTTGTAAAATGACAAGTAAATATAATCGAAAGAAATATTTTTTAATAACCTTGACTCCTGGTATAGGACGAAGGGACTAGGCAGTAATCCATTCATAAATAAGTGATGTTTTCGTTTTTTAATTCTACTTGCTAGGATAGCACTGGCTTAAGCCTAAGCTAAGGTCAACCAGCAAGTATCCAAAGCAATATCAACAAACTACCTGACAAGCATAGTAAGTAATTGGGATAACAATATACAAGCAATTAGGGTTGTTTATGGTTATGGTTAAATAATCAAATTGAATCGTAATTCGAATCAAACTGATTAAAAAATCTGATATTTAATTTGATTTGGTCAGGTTTGATTTTTAAATTTTGAAAATCGATACTATTTGGTTTGATTTTGATTTTACTAAAAGAATCCGCAAAAATAACCAAAGCGAACCAAATAATTATATATATAAATTTTATAATGGTTTATATAGTATTCATAAATAATATATAAATATTTTGTTATATTTTAATTAATTTAAATCTTTAACTTTACTATTTATTTTTGAAAATTCGCTTGTTTGTGTTTTGGAATATGATTTTGTTGTACCACCTTCCCCAGGTAGTTATTTGATTGTTGAACTTGGGTTTTTTATGAAAATTTGATCTTTGGTGTATAATGACTTTAGTATAGTTTAACTAAATCACTTTATTCGTGTAAAATAACTTTAGTATAATTTAACTAAATCACTTGTGCGTATCATAATAACTCTAGTACTATTATTTAACTGAATCCACAATAGTTTTTTATGATTATTCATGTACTAGGCGTTTGTGTCTCTCGAGACACAATATCAAGCGATCAGATATAACCTTTTAACAAAATGTAACCAGAATATAGATCATGGATAATCAGAATCATGACGATATTTCTGGGTCAGAGAGCCTAGCAAATCAAATCAACATTTAAACAGTCAAATATATGCACACAAATAGCATCAGTGCTTAACTTACCTCTGTCTTGCGCTAACTGACCCTTACAATCCTTATCAAAAGGATACACAACCCACACATTGTTAAAACCAGCTAACAAAATAGATACTAAGTGATGTTTTTAGATAAGAAAAAAGATATATGGATTTGTTTTACAGACGGAGAAATTATTATTTTGAAAAAAATTGTATAATTTTAAGTTCTATTAAGTTGTTTCCTCCGTCTATCTTTACTTGTCCCCCTGTTGACTTGGTATAGGAATTCAAAGTAATAAATGAGATGGATAGTTTTACCAAATTATCTATTGATTTTATAAATTAGACAAGTATTATTGAATATTCAAAAATAATATAGTAAAGATGCAATATATCCATTTCTACATGATAGTGCATTTATTAAAACCATTAAATTCTTCTCACACACATAAGAAACACATAAATAGAATTAAATAACACACATGAATAGACCTACCCCCTATTTCCTCTTCACCTTCCTCTCACCTCTCTTTATATCTCCCTTCCCCCTTGCTATTCCTTTTTATTATCACCATTAATACTACCCCAAACCTCTAGAATTTATTAACTACCCACAAAGTTGGATTCTTGAAACAAATCACAACTTTTGTGTCTCAAATAACAAGTACAAGGTAGAAGCCACCCCAAAAAGTTGGAATTGTTGAAAAAAATCACAACTTTTTTGTGCCCCAAAAAGTTGATTCTCGGAAAAAAATCACAACTTTCTTGAAAAAGTTCCAATTTTTATGGGGAAGAAAATGAATTTTGGTTCATGGCAATGGCCTTCTTGTGCTCACTCCAAGACTCAATCTTTCAGAGAAAATGACAACAACAACAACATTATCAAGACTATAAATTCAATCTTTTTAGACCCTTGTAACACTGATCATCATCATAATCACGGGGTTCTTGAAACACCAGAATCTTGGTTCTCAAATTCCTCAGAATCAGCAAGTTTTTCGACAGAGTCTGAGGAAACAGGGGAACCATTAATGGAGTTAATCATTAAAGGGGTTCGTTCAGAAAGACTATTTTTTGAGCCAAATTGCACTAGCTCATTAATCTTGAAAGATCAAATTCGTGATCAAAATAAAGAACCAGAGAAACTAGAAGAAATTCAAGAAGAAGATGGTGATGATGATCAAGAATTGCCATTTAAGGAAAGTGTGGCATTGGCATTGGAATCAGAGGATCCATATTTGGATTTCAAGAAATCAATGGAGGAAATGGTGGATACACATGGGATAAAAGATTGGGAATCTTTACAAGAATTATTAGGATGGTATTTGAAGATGAATGGGAAAATAAATCATGGATACATTATAGGTGCTTTTGTTGATTTGCTTATTGAGTTTTCTCCACCTAGTTGTGATTCAATTACTTGTTATTCTTCTGCTGCTTCTTCATTTTCTGCCCCTTCTTCTCCTCTATCTTCACTAGGAAATAAGGAGATTGAGGAGCAACAAAAAGGGGAGTAGTATTTACTAAGAAAATTGTAATAGTTTTGTACATTATGGTAATTGTTTAGGTTAGAGGACAAAAAATTATTATACATATTGCAAATGGAGATTATCATTTTTACTGCTTTTTAAACCCCTTATTTCTCTTTTCGGAAATAACTTCTCTATCTGTATGAGTTAGTGGTGAGGTCTGCGTACATTTTACCTTTCTAGACTCCACTTGTGGAATTTTACTGGACATGTTATTGTTGTTTTTTAACCCTTTCTTCTCATAAAGATATACTCGCTCCGTTCATCTTTGCATATCCTCTACACTATTTTAGGATGTCTAATAATACTTATTCAATTTATGAAATTAAGAAGTCATTTTACACTGGTTTCTAATTCACTTTTATCATTAATTATAGTCATTTATCAGATACTATTTTTTATTATATTTAAAGGATGGTTTGGATGGAACAAGTAAAGGTGGATTGAGAGAGTAATTACAATAACAACTAACGTTATCTAGTGTAATTTTACGAGTGATGTCTGCCGAAGATGGTGCGTATGTTTGTCTCAAGTAAGCATAGCAAAAATCAAGCATGTAAAATAAATATAGCTCACGCTAAAAATAATTAAAAGAGAACAAATAGCAATAATATTGAATAATGTGATAACGGAAGCAGAAAAACAAATGAGTGATACTACAATCGACGCATAGGATAATATGAGAGTAATATTAACAATATCTATGAGGGAGCTAGACAACGTTCGAGTATCTATAACTTCACCTTTTTGCATTATTCATCGATTTTCATATCTTTCTATTTAGAGTTATGTCCTCAACAAATTTCATGTTAAGAACCTAACTATAAATTAAATGCATTAAGTTTAAATCCTAAACACACTTCTGAATTTAATATCCCAAGGATCATTGGGCATCACCATTCTAAGTCATGGACCTTCTAGTGCATTTCATTAGAGTGGTGTTCTTGCATAATATCATTGTACCTTTAACTTGATTAATAGTACCTTCCTTTTGAGTTTGACATACCAACACTTCTTTGCCTTTGACAATGTTTGGCAACATTAAATGAAGCACACTAGTTAGGCAATGTAGATATCCCCTCACTTTCAAATTATCTGTCACTTTTTCTATAAAGAGTTATCTCAACCTATTTATTTATCATTTTAAAAGTTTAAGATAAAATTATTTTTTTTCTTGAAGACTATAGAGTCCTTGAGACCTTGATTATGGGGTATTATTATATCTCAAAGCTGTTAATTTAATATATTTATAGGTGTCTATTAAGCTTTTCATCTCATTTCTGTTGATAATGACATACTCATTAATCAAATGACACATAAATGAGTAAATACATAATGAAAGAGAATTATAATTAAAAAAATACTCCAAATTAATATTTATTAAGGAGTGTATAAAGTAAAATTAGACTAATAATATGAAACAAAGCGATATCACTATAATAACTCATCTTTATATAGAAGTGTCACATCAACAAAATACGAGATTCTGATTATTTGAATAAACAAGTTTTACCTAACAATAACACATTTTAAAACTATACAAGCTAAAACCCAAAACAGACAATACCACTAAGAGACTGGCCTATCACAATTACAATTATAGAGAAATAAACATATGTTCCTTGATAGGAATTTGTGCCAAAAACATCTTTATGGTTTTTAAAAAGGGTAGTTGGAAGATCATGTGATGTGGATGAGAATATTGTCTCTATAAACATTAGTTAAAAGTAGTTTTCTATAGGCATATACATGTATATATACAGCCTGGATAACAAGGATTATAATTTATAGGAGTTAGGACCATCCACTTATTCACCATTTAGTAGCTCAAACAATATAATGTTTTGTCTTTCAACTATATGCCTACTATTATTTTATTTTTTGGACCATTTTCTTTGACTTTAATTAAGAGTTAGGCATGAATCTTGCATGAGATTCAAAGGGAGATGGTGAAGGTTGTGTAGATGTAACATGACCCAAGGGTGTGACCTATCTAGTGATTAACTAAGTGAATTGAGAATTACACAACAACAACATTACCCCAATGCCTCAAAGGCTCCCGCCCATTGCGGGGTAAGGAGGGGTTGGATGTACGCAGCCTGACCCCTATGTTTAAAAACATAGCGCGATTGTTTCCGGATGACCCATGATGAGCGTCGAAAGTTACATTGACTAACTGCTACTTCACAATTGAAAGAAGCGCAGATAGTTTAAAGAGCCATTTTGCTTTATTCCATCATATCCCAAAGCCAAAAAATAGTGAATCTTTGGCTCCATCCAAGATTGATGGAAAATGAATTGAGAATTACAAAATCTCACAATCACTTTTTTTGTATAGACAAATGTATTTTGTAAGTATTTAAATTTTGATAGATAATATTATTGAAGTTATAATATTATTTATTAAATTCTAAATTAGTAGAAACTATATTCTTGTGATATTTCGCCAGTATCTTGGTGCCCTATTGCTATCATATAATTTTTGAGCTCTTTTTTTAATAAATAAAATAATTAAAAGAAAATTATTAAAGTTGCAAACCTATTTATTAAATTCTAAATTAGTAGAAAAATATATTCTTTGTGATAATCTATTGATATTCGGTATCATATAGACATAATTTTATCTATATATGTGTTTCTTAATTTTAAAATAATTAATACTAAGAGCAAATTTTTTTTTAAAAGAAACTAATTAATTCTCTTTTAATTATCAAAATTAATAACTACAATTGCATATCTTACTATTAAAATAGAAGTGAGGAGTAAAATCTAAACTTCTTTAATAATTGAGAATGTAAATTTTAGTTGGAGGTATTCCCTGTCAAAACATGAACTAATAAAAGTCAAAATTTTCTTTCCCAAGAAAAGACACATCAATATCACCTTTGAAATTTAATTTCTCCCTACTTGTCATAACTTGTTATATTATCGTGAAGAAAGAATAATGGTTTTTTATTTTATAAATATTATAAAAATTATAATTAATAATAAAGTATTTCAAATTATGTAATAAAGTATTTTAAATTTTTTAAATAGAATAAATAAAAATGGACGAGCAAAATAAACTAATATAACTTATAAGTAAAATAAAGTGTACTGGCTATTCTAATCTACACGCATTTTAACTTACTTCATAAAATATTAGTTATTTAAACAATTTTATCCATTAAAATTTGAACAATGTGAGAAAATTATCTAATTAAGAAGACATCAAGATTGGTATAATAGCAATAATAACATATTTAATTTAATTTCATATATTGAGTCGAGAAAAAATAGAGCGTATGCAGATTTTATTTTTATCTAGTGAAGGTAGAGATACTATTTCTGAAAGTCCATCCACTCAGGTGCAACACAATCAATGTAATTATTAAAGAAAAACATGACAATTAATAAGAAAAGTAATACATAACATATTAGAAAGAGGAATATTCGCAAAAAGTCAGATAAAAATATCTTGATTATGCTCTACAACTATAGTTTCGACAATTACATTTCGTAACTATAGTTATAGCAGTGTTTATATAATTCGCGCATCATTTGTATACGTTTGTATAATTCGCTATACAATTTGCAATTTTTGTATAGCGTTTGTATATTTCATTATACAATTCGTACACAACATTTGTATAATTCAGTATATAATTCATAGTATTTGTATACTTTCCTATACAATTTAATTTACACACAACTTTTGTATAATCACACACAACATTTGTATAAATCGTGCGAATTATACAAAACTCAAACTGTAATTACAGCTAGATGTTTGTTGTGAGCCGCAATTAACTCAAACTATAACTATATTAGTTAATTAACTAGTATATGTTTGTTTATCCACATAATTTATACTTTTCACTATTGCCCTTTATAAAGTCATAAATATATAGTGTAATTTATCTTCTAAATGGTACATATGGAAAAAGTTTCAAACATTTATCTTGAATTTTGAATAATTCAACTATTTTAAACATTGAACAACAACAACAATAACATACCCAGTGGAATAGCACAAGTGGGGTCTGGAGAAGATAAAATGTATGTAGACTATACCACTATCTCACAGAGATAAAGAGGTTATTTCCGGGACGAAGGAGAGTAATAAATATTTCTATAATTCTGATGGGTACTTATTATGCTTATGAAATCAAGAAGACAAAATTCCTTTTACAAACCTAACACATAGTAAAACAAAACAAAAAAAAATAACAAGATGCTAGAATTCCTGAAACAGTGTTATATTGTAATGGAAACAAACATAAAAGTTAGTTGACCATTTCATCATGAAAAAATGGAAGCATGACCACATAGCTTTATGATGATGAATAGTAAGTACACAATAGCAGCACATGCATGTAAGATAACAGTGCAAATATATACAGAAATTATGAACTGACAAATAACAAATGACCAAAGTATTTTTTTCATTCAATTGTTTTTGTTGTTACATCACCGTCACCATCATCCTTTGTTCAAAACAAGTGCAATCTGACCACCTGCTTTCTGCTCTTGTCTGTCAATATTGCATTTAAGAGAGTAACAAACGTGTAATTTCACAAGTGAAGTCTGAGAAGATAGTGTGTATACAATTTTACTAGTTGTTTCTGATATATGTTTGTTTAAGTAAAAGATATCAAAACCCAAGTATTGCATTTAATAGAGTAACAATAACGTATTCGATGTAATATTACAAGCAGAGTCTGAGGAGGTAGCGTGTATGCAATCATATGCCTGCCTTGTGAAGATAGAGAGGTTGTTTTCTAATTGATCCTCGAGTCAAGTAAAACATATCAAAAGGAAGTATTGCATTTAAAAGAGTAGAGAAAAGTTCTGTGGTGTGGGTGAAGGAGTTGAAGGCTTCAATTTGGCCACTGAATGGATTAGTTTTGATCCAGATATTGTACTAGTCTTTGAAAATCCATTGAATATATATAACTTATTGAATTATAGCTCAATAACTTAAAAGGATTTAGAATCCCAAACTTATAAACTTTAAATTCTGACTTCGCCTCCAGACAAGTACAATTTCGAACAAAGTATGTACAAAAATGAATGATTAGGGATGTAATACAACAAACAAGGAAGCATCCTCTCTTGCGAGCACAGCTGGTGCTGCTTGCCAAACAGGTTTTGATTCACATATTATGGCCAATCATGATCAATTTGGACGCACATATTACACATACCAGCAATTTCTCTATTAAAAGAACACAACCACAGACACACACAGAGAGCAAGAAAAATATCAAAAGGAAAGACTTGGCAGGTGTTACGTTAGAATCAAGAAAGGCAAGAAGTATCAGTTGAAAAAATGCATTAGTTCTCAACAACAACAACAACATTACCCCAATGCCTCAAAGGCTCCCGCCCATTGCGGGGTAAGGGGAGGTCGGATGTACGCAGTCTGACCCCTATGTTTAAAAACATAGCGCGACTGTTTCCGGATGACCTATGATGAGCGTCGAAAGTTACATTGACTAACTGCTACTTCACAATTGAAAGAAGCGCAGACAGTTTAAAGAGCCATTTTGTTTTATTCCATCATACCCCAAAGCCAAAAAATAGTGAATCTTGGCTCCATCCAAGATTGATGGAAAAAAAAAAAATGCATTAGTTCTCAAATAATAAAAATTGCACCAACAAGGTTCCCAACAGATAGAAGCAGTAAAGCACCCATGCTGATTGAGCAAAGCACAATGGCCGCAACACATAATACCTAACTTCAAAGAATTACAAATGTAAATCTTAAATTTGACACCAATGTAAACTGAAAATGAACTCTTTCTCAACATTGACAGTACAGCAAAATCAAAATTCAAGGTTGATAACAATGGATGCTGTTTTGCTATAGCTAACTCACAAGGGTAAGGTAGATAGGCTCATAAAACAATAAGTCCTATTTCTAATTGAAGATAGTCCCAAAACGAAATCTGTTTCACATGTAAAGGAAAAGCAAACAATTTTTAACAACAGCAAAGACTCGGAGATTAATATTAAGGATGATAGCAGGAAACTCATTGCTAAGTTAACCTCAAAACTTTCAACAAAATTGCATCTCTTTATCCATCATTTGGGCTAAGGAGACACAAATAAAGCTTAATCAGAATCTTCAAAATACTCTCCTTCATCAGATGGCTCATCAAACGAACGCATGTCAAGCTGGTAACGAAGGATGCCCCCAATGCCACCAAATCCTCGGCAGAACTGTGACCCCTCTTGAGATCTGTTAGTGACAAACTCAAGTGAACAACCAAAGTTTTTGTACTCATTCGCAAACCACTCCAATAGCGGCATTTTGTCCTGGACCTCCAATTCAGCTGAATTTTCGGGAACCTTGAAGTTGCTATGATCAGCCTCTTGGTCCTTGTTTAGGTGCTTGATGACAATCTCATTGGTAACACTATTTTTCAGCACAAAACGGTTTATATCAAGATTTTCCCATACAACAAGAGTTTCAACAGCTCCCATCTCCAGAGCTTTTATTGTGTCATCCACGCCAAATACATACTTTCCAGTATCTTGACTGATTTCCTCAAAGAATTTTCCTATCAAGCGCTTTTCTTGTATGAACTTCACATTTGAGAGAATCTCAGCAGATAGCTCAATGGCCTGACTGAAACCGTTTTCCCCACCATAGGACACATCAACTACATTAAGTATCTTTGCCTGAAGACGTGGATCAAACATATCAGACTGGCTCAGCTCTGTCTTGAAATCAGCTGACCCAGCAAGTATAAGTCCAGATACATTTGGCTGACTAGTGGCTGGATTAATGAAGAACTGAGTAGCAAGCTCTGCTGTTTTCCTCACATAGTTATGGCGTTTCTCCATTCGAAGACGAGCAAATCGCAGAGCTGATTGACCTCCTCTTCCGTGCTTCTTGGGAAGGTCAACAGTGAATTTATGAAGGATTTCTCTAGTGTTGCCACTTAAGGTCCCAAAAAGAGTGCCATTACCATCCATGACAATGAAACCAAACTTCTCATCTGATTCCAAAAGCTCACCCAGAGGTCCCGTGTGAAACTTGTTGTCACATAGGTACAGAGACGCATTAATGGGCTTAAAGGGTGTAAGGTCAAACGTTACCTTCTTTTCCTTCCCATCTTCAGTCATTATTGTTCCAGTATAAAGGACCAAACCATTAGGAGGTACCTTATTATACAGTTTAAGCCTCTGCTGGGCAGACGTTATTGCACCAAGGACAGACTGACGATTTACTCTGCTCTTAATATTTGATGCAGTACCATATTCTTCTGCCAACATCCTGGTAATCCTAGATATCTGATCACCGGGAGGTATAATAAGAGAGATCATACTGGTACCATTTCCTCTTGCAGATTCAAGGGCTTTAATTAACTTTTTCATTTTCCATATTTCAATATTCTTGTCATTTTCTTGGCCATCTGCCATTGCAAATTGATACTACCACAAGCTGAGCTACAATTAGACTGACCTAGAAAGCAAATTGAAGACAAATTAGAGTCCATATAGATCGGGAATGTAAAATTCAGAAGATAAGTGAGAAAGATAATGTAATTAGAAATTACAGGTGCATTTTCAAGTAACTACTACTAAGCATTCAATTATGGGCTTCATCAATGGATAAGAATTTCACAATCTCACTTAAACATACAAAAGTAATTAAAAACAGATAATGCACGTTTTTCAGCACCCTTAAACTTTTTTAGCTATCAACATGGTTTAAAGGACAAATAGCAATTAGTCATCCAACGCCATTTTTATTGTCATTACAACAACATACCAAGTGTAGTCCAACTTTGATAGTCCCACAAAGTAAGGTATGGGAGGATAGAGTATAGGCAGACCTTACCTCTTACCTCAAAGGTAGAGAGGTTGTTTCCAATATACCCTCATCTCAAGACAAATGATCCAAAGCAGTCACAAAAATAGAAATAATGGAAATACAAGAAATAAGAGATAATAATAGAAATAGTAGATAATGTAAACTACAGCAAAATAATACATTACTCAAGGTATAAGAAACAACAAATAGCCATAGAAATCAAAAGACAAGAAACTACAAGAGTAATACTAGGAATAATAATATGAACGGGCAATAAGACAACACACTGCTATCAACTAATCTTCTACTCTAATCCGTGTCCTCTACACCCTCCTATCTAAAGTCATGTTCTTGATAAGCTAAAATTGTGTCATCTTTTTTCTAACCATCTCTCCACAATACTTCTTTGGTCTACTTCTAACTCTCCTGAATCCATTCACAGCTAACCTTTCATGCCTCTGCACCGAGACATCTTTGCATCCCCTCATCACATGCCCAAACTATGTTAGTTTCGCTTTCCACATTTTGTCCTCCACCAAAGCAATTCTCACCTTGTCCAGAGTATCCTCATTTCCAATCCTACCTTTCCCAGTATGCTCACACAACCATCACAAAATCCTCATTTTCGTAATTTTTACATTCTGAACATGAGAGTTCTTGATTGGCCAACCCTCGAACCTCGTACAAAAAGTAGGTCTAACCACCGGTTTGTAAAACTTGCCTTTTAAGTTTCGGCAGCACTTTCTTATCACATAACGAATTCGGGTGCGAGCCTCCATTTCACCTACCTTGAGCCAATACAATGAGTGAAATCCTTGTCAATAATAACCTGATTTCTTCTTGGTTTTATCTTGCATTAACATGCTACATGTGAAATAGGTTGAGTTCTAGATATGAATGCTATCATTTTCCATAAATTGAATTCATCACACAATTATGTTTCTGCTTTGAGGAAAAAAGAAAATTTAACCAACTCACCCCTGACTGCCAAAAAGAAATGGCATCCCTTAAATATAGAAGAGGAGTACAACAGGAGAGTATACATCCCTTAAGAATTAGCAGCAACCAAACCTGTGTCAAATCCCCATTACCCTCTATCATCTCTCATGATAGAATACCTTTAAGACTAACCTCTCTTGATTATCATACACTTATACTGCCTTGACACTCCCATGTCAAATGGGTATGGTAGTATGTATAATTCTTATGAATACTTAAATATGCACTTATGATCTACTTTCATAAAAACATTTGAATGTAAGTCACTTACAATCTATTTTCATGAAGACATCTTAAACATAAGCAGACATTTCATATCTATAACTTCAACTTCTTAAGTACTCCAGGGATTCATGTTGTAGGTTCCTAGTCCGGGAGCAACAGCCCGAATAAATAAATGTAAATTCAGTAATATAATAAGTAAAAATTCAAACCCGTGTCTTGGCTGAAAATCTACACCTGGTTCCCAATGAGAAGGACAATGCACCTTTATTAATTTCTGAGAAACAACCCTAAAAACAATCAGTACTACCTCACAAGCAAAGACCAAGAAAATTATTGAACGTAGGTAGACAAGAAATTATGGAAGTTCTGTGGCATCAACACTAGCCAAACTCTTTTGTCACTATAATCAAAGGCAAACCGACAAGGTTACATTCATAACAACAAAACAAGTTTCCACACTAACTAAAACCACTTCTCTTTCGAGATTCTGCAATCCACAAATCATGGAATAAAAAAGAGATTAGGTCTTTCACATATTCCTTTTTTTCTTTTCCTTTTTCTTTTTTTTCCATATCTAGTTTATTCTGCTTATGGGTTTCTGAGAAGAGGGTTCCTAGGAAACAATCTCTTTACCTCTGATGTGGAAAGGTTTGCGTACATTTTATCCTCCCAAATTCCATTTGTGGAATTCCACTGGGTATGTTGTTGTTGTTGTTACATACTCATAGGGCAGTCATTTCATACATTTTGAATTTTACAACAACAACAGTATACCCAAGGTAATTCTATACGTAGGATATGGGGAGGGTAGAGTATACGCAAACTTTACCTTACCTCATAGGGGTAATAAGGTTCTTTCCGAAAAACCATCAGCTCAAGTAACACGCACCAAAGTAGTTTGAAAAAGAAACATACAGAAGTAAAGAGGACATAGCAAATAAAAGGGGAAACCAGGAACCAATAACAATTGTTAAATAATTCAATAACTGAAGCATAGGAAACAATGGGATGTAACAAAAATATCAGAACAAGAACCTACGAGTTACTACTACTGGCATGAATGGAGAAAAAGGTATCGTGCACCACACTACCACCAAGCATATCCATAAAAAAACGACACAACGATCAATTACCTACAAACTTTCTATCCTAACCTGCAACCTCTTATCTAAGGTCATGTGACATATCCTATCTAATCACTTCTTTCCAATACTTCCTTCGTCTACCTCTACCTCTCGTTAAACCCACTATTGCCAACCCCTCACACCTCCTCGCTGAGGCATCTACACATCTCCTCCTCACATATCCAAACCATCTCCCTCTTACTTCACTCATCTTGTCCACTGCAAAAAGATTCCCACCTTATCTCAGATACCTCCATTCCTAATCTTATCTCTCTTCATATACATTTCAAACCTCATTTTAGTATAGCCCTATAATTCCTCTAGATACCAGCACAAAATAGCTCTAGTAATGATTTCTCACACATATACAACTACAATTGAGATTAATTCAACAAGTCAGTCCTCAATAAACAAATCAATTTGAAGACACTACAAAGCAAAAAAAAAACCATTTTTTTTTAAAATCATGAATCCAAGCAAATCTCACTTGTCATAGATTGAATTCAAACAATCTCAAATCAACATTTGAAGCTAAACAATGAAAATCCATGCTAATTTTCAGAGAAAAGAATGGGTATACGTTACCTGTTCGAAGCAGCACGCGCAGTACCTCGAACAAGCTGTTGAAAAAATGTGGAAACCCTTTTGAGCTTACTATTTTTTTTTTTTTTTTACACTGCAATAATATTATTGGATGGTGAAATAATGAAAAACTGAATTTTACTAAGCAAGGCTCGCCGGAGAAATTTGAACAAAAGGTGTTGTAATTCTTATTTTATTTTTGGCGACTCTGATCAAGAAAAGAGGCAAAATTACTTTAATAAGAGTTTAATTAAGTTAAGTTGGATTAAATTAAAGAGATTTAAAATTTCAAGGTGTATAATAGAATTTTAAAATGTCAAAAAATCTTTACTCTGAGAAAATTCCACATTATTATTATCTTTCAATCGTATTCTTTTTCTCCATATTCTTCTTCTTTCTTTCATTCTTCCTTCATCTTCTCTTCTTTTTTTTTTTTAGTTTTTACTGCCGTTGTCACCATTGTTGTTGTTGTCATCGCTTTTGTTGCCGTAAACATTCATTCTCTTTATCATACTTCTTTTCTTTCTTTTTTTTATGGATTGTTGAATATAGTTTGATTCTGAGATTTTTTTAAAAAAAATTAACTCATTGAAAGAAATTCTACAAATGATCATTTTATTACAACGGATGATCATTCTGTTGTAACAAATGACTTTTCTATTGTTGTAACACATGTGGTGGTAAATAAGATGGTGATGGTAGAGGAGGATGAAAACAATGTTGTGATGGTGGTGAAGGAGAAAAAAGGAGATTGATGGTAGTAGAAAAGGAACAGGAGGACGTGGCGAGGATGGTAGCAACACTAGAGGAGCAGAAAAAGGACGGCGGGAAAAGGGGAACGGGGGGGGGGGGGGGGGGGGCAAGGGGGGAAAAAAGGAGTTTTTTGTAAATAAAAAATTTGGG
>JAPFFP010000008.1:1938157-1960991 GCA_026153255.1 Solanum medicagineum | reverse complement strand
AAAGAGGGGGAGAGGGGGGGGGGGGGGGGGGGGGGGGGGGGGGGGGGGTGGGGGAGTCGATCGGGTAAAATAGGACTTTTATGTAAATATAAAATTTGAGAATTTATAAATTGGTGTCATTAATTCTAATATTTAAATAGTCACCTCTGCTCAATAATTAAGACTTGAATCACTTTTTGTTAATATTGAAACTTTTTTGTCACATTTAATAAAAGATTCTTCAATGGGTTCATGTCTTGCTTAAATTATTATAATATCGTAGAGTTACCAATATGAGTTGCATTGCAGTGATGAGAGTATTTCATCTTTAATCAAAAGTTGTGAATAATTAGAGCACTGAATATGATAAAATTCTGTTAGGGGTTTATTTTGAATTATGAAAAAAGTTTTAACAATTTGCTTGACATGAACTAGAGAGAGTACTCTATTTTATATTAGAAGAGGGAAGGTAGAGCATAAAGGTGGCAAAATAAGCCCAAACATAAGCAACCTGTCCAATCCGCTCATAATTATATGGGTTAGGTTCAATATTATTTAGAATTGAGCTAATTTTTAGCTCAATACAGTTTAACCCATTATAAAATAATTAAGAACTGAGCTCAATAAGATTCTCACTTCAGTCCAATGTATCATTTGTTTTGTATTTTCAATGCTAGTCTTAAATCAAGCAGGTTAAATTGGGCGGGTCATGACTCAACTCGAATTTTAGTTCATTTGTGCAGGTTAAGATCCAACCCGATATTTAATGCAACCCATTTTAACCTCCCCAATTTTACCACAACCCACCCATTTGACACCCCTAGTTGAGAACTTTAGTATTAGTCGATAAACTGATTGATTTGCCCTTCTACTTCAACTTTTTCTATTTATATTATGTACTTTGTTTCAATTTATTTGTCTTATTTTCCTTTTTAATATGTATGTCACAAGAGTCGCTCGCTCGCGTATCTTTTATCTCGCTCGCCCATAAAATCCTACCAGGCGTCCCCCGCAGCCACTGGGTCATCTAGGCCTCTTGTCGGGCTCGTTGCGAACCAACTCGTATGATTTTTTGAAAAAGTTGCGTAGGAGCCCCCTGCAGCGCTAGAATCCGTGGGTTAACATCCACAGAAAATTGTCGAAATCACCTTTTTCCTATTCCTTCGCGCATAAAAATCCAACCAAGTGTTCCCCGCCGCTACCGAGCCACCTGGCTTCTTGTCGTGCTCGTTGTGGACCCATTTGTATTATTTTTCAAGAAAGTTACGTGGAAGCCCCCTGTAGCACCAGAATCTGTGGTCTAACACCCATAGAAAACTGTTGAAATCGTCTGTTTCTTGTTCCATGGCCTATAAAATCATACCAGGAGTCCCCCGAAACTGCGGAGCCACCAGGTCCTCTTGCCGGGCTTGTTGTGGACCAGTCGTATGATTTTTTTGGGAAGTTGCATTGGGTCCCCCTGCAGCGCCAGAATCCATGGGCTAACACTTACAGAAAACAACCGAAATTGCGTATTTCCTGTTCCTTCGCTCATAAAATCCAACCAGGCGTCCCTCGTGGCCGTCAGGCCACCTAGACCTCTTGCCGGGCTTGTTGAGAACTTACTCGTCTGATTTTTTTGAGAAAGTTGCGCCGGAGCCCCCTGCAACGCCAGTATTTGTGGGACACCCACAAAAAACTGTTGAAATCGCCTGTTTCCTGTTCCTTGGCCCATAAAATCCAACTAGGCGTCACCCCCATCGCCGGGCCACCATGACCTATAGCCGGGCTCGTTATGGACCCACTCATATGATTTTTTGAGAAAGTTGTGCTTGAGCCCGTTGCAGCGCCAAAATTCGTAGGCTAACACCCACAAAAAAACTGGGAAAGTTACCTTTTTCCTGTTTCTTGGCCCAAAAAATCGTACCAAGCGTCCCTTGCTGCTGGCGGGACACCTAGGCCTCTTCCCGGGCTCATTGCATAACCACTCGTATCACTTTTCGGAAAAGTTGGTCGGAACCCTGGAGCGTCAAAAATTCGTGGTTTAACACCTATAGAAAATTACCAAAATCGCCTCTTACCTATTCCTTAGCCCATAAAATCCAATTAAGCGTCCCCCGCCACCGCCGGACCACTTGGGCCTCTTGCCGGGCTTGTTGCGGACCATTTGTATGATTTTTTAGGAAAGTTGCACCGGAGCCCTCTGTATTGCTAGAATCCGTGGGCTAACACCTATAGAAAAATGGCGAAATTGCCTATTTCCTGTTCCTTAACCCATAAAATCCTACCAAGCGTCCCCCGCCGCCACCGGACCACTTAGACGTTTTGCTGGTCTTGTTACAGAGCCACTCGTATGATTTTTACTGAAATTTACACCGGAGTCCCCTGCAGCGCCAGAATCCGTAGGCTAACACCCACAAAACTACAGAAATCACATGTTTCCTCTTTCTTGGCACATAAAATCCTACTAGGCGTCTCACAGCTTCACCAGGCTACCTGGGCCTCTTGCCGGGTTCATTGCGAACCCACTCATATGATTTTTCGAGAAAGTTGTGTCGGAGCCCTTGTAACTCAATAATCTGTGGGCTAACACCTATACAAAATTTCCGAAATATTATGTTTCCTATTCCTTGGCCCATAAAATCCCATCGGGCGTTCCCACCGCTGCCGGCCACTTGGGCCTTTTGCCAGACTCTTTGTGGACCCACTCATATAACTTTTTGAAAAAGTTGCACCGGAGCCCCGTGAAGCACCAGAATCCATGGGCTAAACCCACAAAAAACTGCTGAAATCACCTGTTACCTATTCCTTGGCCCATTAAATCCTACCAGGCGTCCCCGCCATTGTCAAAACACCTGGGGCTCTTTTCATTTATTTTAGATTTATACTCTTTAGACTGTGGTAGCCATGGCCTGTCATGGTACCTTCTTAGGGGATAGTCATAGAGGCTTCATAGACATAAACAATTGATAGTTGATGTCGGAATTGACGATTTTTCCACTTCTCATTCCTATTGAATTGCTTATCTCATATTCCTTGTGAAAGTGATTGTGATAGCCCAATGTTAGCTTATTATCTTCTTATATCTTCCACTTATTAGTTGATTAAATGAATGCAATGAGACTAGGTAGTTCGCTTGGGGGAAAGCAATAGTCTCCGAGTGCCAATTACGTCTAAGATACCCTCTCGAGGCGTAACAAACACCCACAGAAAATTGGCAAAATAACCTATTTCCTGTTCCTTAGCCCATAAAATTCTGCCAGGCATCCCCCGCCACCGTTGGGCCACCTGGACCTCCTATCGGGCTTGTTATCGACCCACTCGTATAAATTTTTGGGAAAGTTGCATAGGAGCCCCCTGCAGCGCTAGAATCCGTGGGTTAATACCAACAGAAAACTATCGAAAACTCCTATTTTCTGTTCCTTGACCCATAAAATCCTACCAAGCGTCCTACGCCGCTGTTGGGCTACCTGGGCCTCTTGCATAACTCGTTATGGACCCACTTATATGCTTCTTTGGGAAAGTTGCACCGGAGCCCGCTGCAACGCCAGAATCCGTGGGCAAACACCCACGAAAAAATGGCGAAATCGCCTGTTTCCATTTCCTTAGCCCATAAAATCCTACCAGGAGTCCCCTGCCGTCGCCGAGCCACCTGGGCCTCTTGACAGGGTCGTTGTGAACCAAATCGTATGATTTTTTGAGAAAGTTGCGTCGGAGCCCCCTCCAGCATCATATCTGTGGGGCTAACACACAGAGAAAACTACCGAAATCACTTGTTTCCTTTTCCTTGGCCCATAAAATCCTATCAGGAGTTAACTGCCCCCGTTGCAGGACCACCTGGGCCTCCTTCTGAGCTCATTGCATACCCACTCGTATGATTTTTTTGGTAAAATTGCACCGGAGCCCCTTACAACGCTAGAATCTATGGGCTAACACCCACAGAAAAATAGCGAAATCACTTGTTTCCTGTTTCTTGGCCCATAAAATCCTACCGAGCATCCCCCATCGTTGTTGGACCACCTGGGCCTCTTGCTAGGCTCTTTGTGGACCCACTCATGGGAAAGTTAGGCCGGACCCCCCTGGAGCACCAGAATCTGTGGGCTAGCACCCACAGAAAACTGTCGAAATTGCCTGTTAACTGTTCATTGGCCCATAAAATCCTACCATGCGTCCACCACCGCCGCTAGGCCACCTAGGCCTCTTTCGGGGATCGTTGCGGACCCACTCATATAATTTTTCAGAAAAGTTGTGCTGGAGTCCCTTGCAGTGCCAAAATCCATGGGCTAACACCTACAGAAAAATGGCAAAATCAGTTGTTTCTTATTTCTTGGCCCATAAAACCCGACCTGGCGTTCCCCACTGCCACCAACCACCTAGGCCTCTTGCCAGGCTCTTTGTGGACCCACACGTATGACTTTTGGGAAAGTTGAACCGGAGCCCCCTGCAACACCAGAATCCGTGGGCTAACACCCACAGAAAACTATCGAAATTGTTTGCTAACTGTTTCTTGGCCCATAAAATCCTACTAGGCATCGCCCACCGCCACGGGGCCACCTGGGCCTCTTCCTGGACTCGTTACGGACCCACTCATATGATTTTTTGAAAAAGTTGCACCGGACTCTCTTGTAGCGCCAGAATCCGTAATTTAACTCCCATAGAAAACTGTCAAAATCATCTGTTACCTATTCCTTGACCCATAATATCCTACCAGACGTCCCCCGTCGCCGCCAAGTCACCTGAGCCTCTTGTTGGGCTCATTACGGATCCACTGGAATGATTTTTTGAGAAAGTTGCATCAGAACCCTCCAGGCGCCCCTCGCCGCCACCAGGCCACCTGGTCCCGGAGCCCCTAGTAATATTTAGGTGATTTTTTTGTTGAACCTTACAACTCATTTTCCATTATCATCTCTAATTACTATACTTTTACTCCTCCTTTTTCTATGTTTTTTTGCAAGCCTCATCAACATTTAAGTTTATACTCTAGCTCGTCTGATGGTTTCCATTTTACGTAACAAGTTTGCTTAATTGTCATCATTAAAAGTCTCCACAAATTAACCATGCCCTTATATACTAATTGCTTGCAATTGTTTTCAATTTTTTTTTATATATTGTATTTTTTTATAAGCTAATATTTGTAAATATTTTTTAAACAATTGTCATAAATGATAAATATTTAAGGATTAGTTTCAAATATATAGTCACGTTTTACATATATATGAGATATACACTAATAATACATCATGATACACCTAAGCTTAATGTAACTTAACTATATATAAAATATATAATGAGTACATGATGTATACACTGACTATTCAATCTTGATCAACCAAAAATTAACTCTAGACAACTTCAAATTTTAGATATGAAATCATTTAGATGTTTCAAATATTTTTATATATAATTTGCTCGAAAAAATTCACGTTTGCAATATGTCGAATTTATTTTGAAGAAAGAGAAGAAGTGGAGGAGGAGAAGGAGAAGGAGAAGGAGAAGAATGAAGAAGAAAACAAAGACAAAGAAGAATGATAGTAGAAGACAACGACGAAGAATAAGGATGAAAAAGAAGAAAAACTAGCCATATTTTGAAAGACAAAAGGGTCGAATGTCCACTTATTATAATAGATTTGGCTCATTTTTAAAGTGAACTATATGGAAAAATTAAAGAAATACACAATTTATTTGTACATAATTTTATATAATTCTGTTTGTTTTAAAAAATAATAAAAATCTTTTAAATGATACAAAACTGCGACACTTACTAATACAAATTGCAATACTTACTTCTTCATGTATCATAGTTAAAATCCCTTAATGTTTCTATCTTTTGGACATGTATCACTGGTTTTGCTTTTTGTATAAAAAATAAAGGATTTTTGGTAATTTTGGAAAAAGTTGGTATTAGTTGAAATTAGCTTCAAGAAGTATGAAATTTGTGTAAAATGCCCTTTTTTTATATTAAAATTTTAATCTAATGAACATTTGTCTAATTTATCCAGTATTTAAATTACAGTCATTGAAATTACATAACCAGACAAACATATATTATATATTTACATTATACGACTATAGTTTGAAAAAATTACAATTTATAGCTATAGTTACGGTTTTGATGATATTTTCTCTCTCCTCTCTATCTCTCTCTGCAATCTCTTGCCAAATATACAAATACATATGTATATTAGCTGCATATATACAATTATTTGACAAATATACATATTCAATTCAAATAGATATACATATAAAAGTCATCTCTCTCCACTCTCTCTCCTCTATCACTCGCTTCTCTCATCCATCTCTCAATCTCGCTCCACCTTTCTCCTCCCTCTCCAATCTTCCTTGCCAGATATACAAATACATTTGTATATTAATTATACATATCTAATTATTTGGCAAATATACATGTATAATTCACCTCTCTCTATTCTTTGCCCTCTCTCGCTAGCCTCTCTCCTATAATATGTAGCTACAAATCACAATTTTAACAAACTATTATTATTTTTGCCTTATTATCTTTTAGGTGTTTGCTCTTTCTCAAAAATCCTTAATTTTTTTTTGAAAAAAACTTACAGAAATGACTATAGTTTAGGGGTTATGCTAATTCTCTAGCAATATTTATGATATTTACCAAATATAGCTACATGTTGTATAAAAAAAAATACAAATATATGTGTAATTTAATTTAATATTTAAATATTAGTGTATACTATCTATATTTTAGTAAGGAAAGGACATAATCAATTTTTTTTCAAAATAGTAATAGTAATTACATTAATTAGATTATTTTTGAATTATCAATCTTCCCTTAATTATTATTAAATACAAAATCAACTGAAAATTGATCCTTCGAGTAGTCTTTTTCGAATGATCATCTTCATGGTATTTCTCCTCTCTTTCAATAATCACCATTGTTGTCTTTAAGATATTTGATATAGGTAATGTCAAGTTAGAGTTTTGCAAACTCTGTTATGTTTATTATAACGTTTAATCGATGTTCTATTATCCTAAGTGCTTATTTTTAAATTATGAAATATGAAATGTCAATCATTGCAGTTTTAATCAGATATTCGGAGAGATGAAATGAAGACAATTGCTACAGATTTTGTTCAGTGATACAAAATATAAATACATATATCCTCTATCTCACTCTCTTTATTATCTAAATCTCCCTGCCTCTCTATACTCTCTAACATATAGCTATAACTCGTAATTTCGCAAATCATAATTATTTTTGACTCATTATATTTTCGGTGTTTGCTTTTCTTGAAATTATCTTATATGCTTGATTTTTCAAAAAAAAAAAAAAACTATAATACTATTGTAGTCTTTAGTTATAATAAATTGTCATTCTAGTTTTGAACTTATCATATCAAGCTTGATATAAAGAGTTATATATCGTAAATTGATTCAATTTTGATTATATAAGAATAATTTATATGATTAGTAAGCAAAACATAATTAGCTCATATATTTCAGAGTTGAAGATAATATATGTCATGACTCATGAGTTATTTAACAAAAATGCATTCTCTTAGCATCCTCGAATTGTACGATCATGCATATGATTAAAGAGTAGATGAATATCTTTTTAAGAAAAAGAAAATCTCTGTGGTACATTATTTACAACTTTATTCTCGAAAGACAAAAGGTTAAAATGAAAAAGAAAAGGAGAAAAACTAACAACAATTAAATGCATAATTACAATATGTTACTTTTTTTTTTTTAAAAAAAAAGAGTAATCTAGTTTGATTTGATGCAAAGTTCAAAAGAAAAAAGAGTTTTTAATTTTGTGATTATAAATTAAAATTGTGCCAAAGTACTAAAATACCCTCTAATCTCATAGTCTTAAATATGCCACGTGGAAAGTTGAAATTAAAATAATAACAACAAAAGAAAAAGATCATTATTGTCTAAATAGACTTAAAAAAATCAATTTTTTTAATCGGAGGAAGTATAAAGATATAATTAAAAAAATTAGGACTTAGGAATGTGGCCTTGTAATTGATATTATTAAGAATTATGAAGTCTTAAATTCAAAAATTTAACCAAAAAATAAAACATTGCATCCTCCTCTTCATCTTAATTTATATAATATATTTTTTTTATTTTAATTTATGTGATACCACTTCTATTTTAGTCACTCTAAATAATCGTATTTGAGGGTGTGATCTTAAATTATTGAGAATTATGAAATTTCAGCCAAAGCAAAAATATAACTCTCTCTATTTTTATTTATGTGACATTCTTTTATTTTTAGTCATTTTAAAAGATATGACAATTTTTCATACTTAGTGTGATAAGTTAACTTTAAACTTCTCATTTTATTTTTAGTGAGATGATTTATAGTTATAAATATAGTTATGACTTGTTTCAAGACCACGAAACTAGAAGTTTTCAACTTTTTATTTTTAAATTTCATGTCTAATTGAACACCATCAAATCAATTATAGGGCAGAGGAAGTATGTGATTATTTCTATTTGTTGAAGGACAAAGTTATTTGATATTTATATCATTGTGAGATGTATACAGAGTACTAATACCATATTCATCTAAATCCATACCATAGATTCGATATCACAAAATTTTTTAAAATTAAATTCACAAATTTAAATTTATATACTAGAGAGATTTTCATGAAAAGTTGATTAAGACCTCATTGTTTGTATTTAATGAAGATCTGAATTTCAATAGTTTAGACATTAAAAAAATTAAGTGCATTTATTTTCATTAAGATTTAAGCACTTAACTAGACTAAATAGATCTTAATTATTAAGATCTAGAACAGAATTTTAATATCATTAAGAGATATTCTTGTGTGGATAATATTTACTATTGCTCTATCCACATTCACCACTAATCACCTCTACCATCTCAACCACCACTATCACCACCATTACCGTCATCGCCCACCTACTACTATTACAATCACAATCACCATTAGTGCTAGCCATCACTATCAACTGCTACCATACTTATTATAATTATATCCATTATCACCATCACAACATATCTATAGTCGTAGTTACTTCCACTGTTTTTGTAGCCATCATCATCTCTATCGCTAAACCAACCTTATCCATCATCACAACTTGCACCATCTCCAACTGTTACCAAACGTTCTTCAGTCAACATTATCATCACCATCACCTCCACAATTACCTACTACCAATCCTTCCATCATCATAACTAGCACCGTCATTAGCCATCACAAACACATCATCAACTACCACACATTCTTCATCTGTCATTATCAATCGCTAGTTATTCAATACTTGTGTCACTATGAGATGCATATAAAAACAGATACAAAGTGATAAATATAAATCTATGATTTTAAAATATAATAAATTTAATATTACAAAATTTTCAAAATCAAATTTCAAAATTTAAATTGTACATCCGCACTTCATACTAGAAAAGTTTTCATGGAAATTGATTAAGTGTGCTGCCAAGCAAATAATGATCTTCTTTTCACGAAAAAAAAAGAAGAGAAGATGATCTAATCAAAATATATATAAATAATGATATAATAAAACCCCAATCATCATCTTTTTAAAGAATACTTTTTAGGTAGTAATCATACAAAGAAAGCTTTATTCCTTACTCTTTTTTGATTGTTAAAGAGAAAGAAGATTTATTGAAGCTTCAACCACAAAAAACACACTTCCCAATTCCTTCAAACCGACAGTCAGTCCTCATTATCAACTTTTCTCTTTTTTATCAAACTTCTCATTCATAAAACTACTACTCATCAATCTAATTATTTTGTATAGTGAAAATAGTGGTACGGTAGATGTTAAATTATTACTTTCTCCGTCCATTTTTACTTTTTTTTTATTGACTTGACATACAAATTAAAAAATAGTGAATAATAAAAATTTTTTTATCAAATCACCCTCTGAATATAATAAATACAATATCTTAAAAAGTATAATAAGGAAATGACTATATGAACAGAGGACTAAAAATTTTAGTATTGGAATTTTGATATATGACATTTACTCCTTGTTTGGATGATTGTTACCTGTTATATTGTATTATACTATTAGTTAAAATACACTGTTTGTTTTGATTATTACTTAAATTTCATTATATTGTATCGTTAATTCCATCGTTAGGTAACAATGGAAAGACTCATTTTGTGCAACCATCGATTTGGTGTGGTTATGTCGTTACTTTAATATCTTCTCCTCATTTTTATTTTATTTTATTTATTTATTTAATAATTCTACTTTATCATTTATCCTATCTTTTCATAGTATCTGCCACATACCATACAATTTATTATAGGTTTATCATTCATATTATGGATGTAAGACATTATATAACGACCGAGAACAATACATCTATCCAAACATTGTAGTCATTAAAACAATACAGTATGATACAATACAATACAACACAATACATAACAACCATCCAAACAAAGTGTTTAGTATGTATTTTTAATTTCTTTTTTGTATTCAATATACTTTCTCCATTCCATTTTATGTAGTATTGAATATATTGAATATTCAAAAAAGATATGACATTGAAGTACATACTTCGATACATACTTTGAAAAAAAAGTTTTTTGAAACTTGTGGTATAAAACAATTCTTAAAAAGTTGTATGATAAAGATTCATTTCATTAAGATAAACTTAAAAGGGAGATTTTAAAGTTAAATTATTTTTAATTAAAGTAATGTGACATTCTTTTTACGACGAATCAAAAGAGAAAGAGTGACATATAAAATACAACAGAAGTAGTAGTATTTAGTCATTACATAAATGTTGAAAGAGAAAAAGGGTTTTACTAGTTGTTTGATTGCGTGAATCAGGTATTTGAAGAAAATATCAAACATCATATCGAAGTATGTATGGTTATGTACATATAGATCATGTATATAATTATATTACTAGAAAATATATGAACTAGTATAAATATAATATTAAACTAATATTTAGATGTTGGAACTTTGATGACTATTTTATCTTAATTAAAATATTTTTGTGTAATTGATTAACGCTGAAATTTCTTGCACTTTCTTAAGTAAATACAAAAATTAAAGTCATTTAATGGATATTATTTTTGTTAGGATTTAGAATCTAAACTTATTCAGTTAGTAAATGGGTCAAACTTTTAACTAGGAAAAATGATGGATATAATCCTTTATGTTTGGTGTAAGCTCAAATTGGTTCATATAAATATAATTGAGTTATTTCGGTCCTTTAAATTTTTCAAAACTGAGTTGATTTTTGTTGAATATTAACTAAATTTTGATTGTCATATTTAATTGGAACGATATTTTTCTATATTTGACTCGAAACACGAAATAAATTTCTTCCAAATTCATAGATTGTTGTATCGAAAAGTACAACAGACATAAAATATTAGATAAAAAACATCTCATAATCATAAATAACAGACATTGTACCTCCAAATGAGAATTCATGTTAAATCCTATTTATTTTCAAAGTTTTCATTAAATCATCTAACTGCCCTATATTTTTTATATTTTACTACTACAACAACAATAACATACCTAGTGAAATCTTACAAGTAGAGTCTGGGGAGGGTAAAATATGGGCAAACCTTACCACTATCTCAAAGAGATAGATAGACTGTATTTTTTATATTATACTTATAAAAAAAAACACACAAGTTGTGACAATTTTCAAAGACTTAAACTATTCAAAACATACTCAAAGGACCACTTTGAACCTATCTCCAAATATAAGGGACCATTCTTATCATTTTCTCCCCTCAAATTATGTTGCTAGTAGCATTTTATAACCAAGCAAAAAAAGTAACTCTTCTAGTCTAAATTACCCTTTATACAAATCTGTGAAAGATAAAAGCCCACATGTTTTGTTTTTTCATAAAAAAAGTTTAGTATAGACTCAATTTATTTGAATCATACTTAATCATTCTTAGTTAATTTTCTATCTAGAAAAGCTTAGTCCAACTTCCAAATATCCATCTTGCCTTTATCCCTTTATATGAGAGCCAAAAAGAAAGAGAGAGAGAGAGAGACAATTTAGCTTTACTTCACATGCTTTCCACTTTCTCATACTAAACCAACAACTACAAGAAAAGAACAAACTCCCCCCCTCACTCCTATTAATTCCCTTCACTTGTCACACTATCCACCAAATGAAATTTTCAAGAATCCAAAATCTTGATATTTCTCCCAACTTATAGCGATATTCTGTATTGTGAGAATTCATCATAAATCAATCGACGTTCTAACATGAGGACGGGCGGTTATACTTTCCAACAGTCATTAACTTCTGAATCTTCAAGCATAGTTAAACAAGCTATAAACTTAGCTAGAAGAAGAGGTCATGCACAAGTGACTCCTCTTCATGTAGCAAGTGCTATGCTTTCATCTTCCACTGGCCTTCTTAAAAGAGCTTGTCTTCAATCCCATACACATCCACTGCAATGTAAAGCACTTGAACTTTGTTTCAATGTTGCACTTAATAGACTTCCCACCTCTGTTTCAAGTCCAATTTTAGGTCCTCATTCTCATCTCCCTTCACTTTCTAATGCTTTAGTTGCTGCATTCAAAAGGGCTCAAGCTCATCAACGTCGTGGATCGATAGAGAATCAACAACAACCAATCTTAGCCCTCAAAGTAGAGATAGAACAACTAGTGATTTCAATTCTTGATGATCCCAGTATTAGTAGAGTCATGAGGGAAGCTGGTTTTTCTAGTACACAAGTGAAAAATAATGTAGAACAGGTTGTTTCTAGTATGGAGATTATTAGTACCACAAAACCATTAGTACTAGGAAACACCAACAACAACATGTCTCAAATAACATCAACAACTAGTCATCATGTCCTAAATTTGTCACTTAGTAAAACAGGACAACATCAAGGTATTAAGAATGATGATGTGATGAGTGTTGTGGGAAGTATGATGAATTCCAAGAAAAGGAGAAACATTGTTGTTATTGGTGAGTGTTTAGCCACAAGTGAAGGGGTTGTTAGAGGAGTTATAGATAAGTTTGATAAAGGAGAAGTTCAAGGAGACATGAAACATGTGCAATTCATAAGTGTCCCACTTTTCACACTTAGAAATGTTTCAAGAGAAGAGTTTGAAATCAAACTTAGAGAGCTTAGGACTTTAGTAAAGAACTATATGAATAGAGGGGTTGTTTTGTATTTAGGTGATCTTAGGTGGGTATCTGAGTTTTGGACAAAATATGGTGACCAACAAAGGAATATAAGTTACTATTCTCCTGTTGAACACATGATAATGGAGCTTAGTAGATTGTTGAATAGTGCTATGGGGGAAAATGGAAGGCTTTGGCTTCTTGGAATTGCAAGTTTTCAAACTTACACAAAGTGTAAAACTGGACATCCTTCTTTACAGAAACTTTGGGATCTTTATCCACTTACCATTCCTGTTGGCAGTTTGGGTCTCAGTCTCAATCTTACAAGGTATGTATTTCCAAGAAAATAAGGACAAAAATAAAGATACCACTATTCTTATTTTCTTCACTTCCATAGATTTGATATGCTTTTTCTTTGACCCGAGAATCTATCAGAAACAGCCTCTCTACCTACCAAGGTAAGGGTAAGGCTTGCGTATACTCTATCTTCCCTAGACCCCGTCTGTCAAATTAACTGTGTATGTTATTGTTGTTTATACAAAAGTTGTTTTTTTTCTTCACTTCCATAGATTTGATATGCTTTATCTTTGGTCCGAGGGTCTATAGAAATAAGGCTTGTCTACGCTCTATCCTCTCCAGACCCCATTTGTCGAATTAACTGTATAGGTTCTTGTTGTTTATACATATGTTGGACCTTTTCTTTAAACTTTCTTGTTTTTTTTCTCTCTGTAGTGATTTGCTAAGTCACTTTAGGAACAAGGCAGCAATGGATGGTTCAAGCTGGTCAGTTGGTAGAGCTGGAGTTGAGAAGAATCTAACTTGTTGTGCTGATTGTTTAGCCAATTTCAACAAAGAAGCAAAAACAATTACAAGCATACAAGTTAAAACTGAGTCAACTTATTCCAGCTCAAGTTTGCCTTTATGGCTCCAAAAGTACAAGGAAGAGCACAAACAAGAAAACAACCAAAAGGTCCTTATTTTATTCCACTAATCCAAATCTAGTAGAATTTGCATGCATGAATTAATATACACTAGTTACCCCATTCGGTATATTTCTTAGTTGGTCGCTCAACTAGCAGTTATTATCTCAGAAACAGAAAGCTGTCTTTTTTCTTGATTCCAATTATTTTCAATAAAAAAGTGAGTTTTTTAAAGAATAACTATTAGTTGAGTGCATTCTTATGGTCTTTACTCCATTTGTCCTAGAAAATGATTAACTTATATACACCGGTAAGGGAGGGTAGAATGTACGCAGACCTTACCACTACCTCTATGAGAGGTTGTTTCCTGGTTTATCTTAAAAAGACTAAATCTTTTTTCTTGGTTCTGTTTGTTTTTCAGGAATCTGAAGTGATGTTAGATCTATGCAAGAAGTGGAATTCTATTTGCAGCTCTGTTCATAAACAACAACAATCTCATTTTCTTGAGAAAGGCTTAATTAGTCCGTTATCTTCATCGCCATCTCCTTGTTCCTCCAACTCAATATCTTCTTCAAACGACCACATAATGAAAAGTTCCACCAAGTTGCATAAAAGCCTTTTGAATTGGCCTGTCATATTTGAACCAAATAAATCACCAAAAGAACATCAATTCTTCATATCTGATCAAAATGAAGTCATTAGCAGTACAAAGCCAGAGCTTTTGTCAAATCCGAATTCAAGTCCTAATTCTGCTTCCTCAAGTGAAGCAAGTGGATACATTGATCAGAACATTGATCGATTCAACGAGTTCAATCCAGAGAACATGAAAGTCCTTTGTAAGGCATTGGAGAAAAAAGTACCATGGCAAAAAGACATCATTCCTGAGATAGTAAGTACAATTCTTGAATGTAGGTCCAAAAAGGAAGCATCTTGGCTGTTCTTTTTAGGTGGTGATTGTGAAGGAAAAGAGAAAATTTCAAGGGAATTGGCGAAAATAGTGTTTGGTTCATCGGATGATCATGGCTTTGTTTCCATTGGAATCAGCAGCTTTTCGTCATCGTCAAAATCAGATTCAATTGATCATAATCAAGAAGTGGTTAGCAACAAGAAAAGATCAAGAAATGAACATGGGAGGAGTTATCTTGAGAGATTTGCTGATGCAATTCAAGAAAATCCAAACAGAGTTTTCTACATGGAAGATATTGATCAAGTTGATATCTTTTCACAAAAGGGTATCAAGAAATCAATAGAAACAGGAAGATTAACACTTTCTGATGGTGATTTAGTGTCTTTTAAAGATGCTATAATCATTTTCAGCTCTGAGAGCCTAACTTCATCAGTTACAAAGAAATGTCATGATGATGATGATGATGATGATCAAGATTCTAAGGAGAAAAATCAAGAAAACATCGTCGACGACCATGAAATTAGTGCTCCTTCTTGTTCAATATTGGATTTGAATGTTGCAACTCATGATGAATCAGCAAATGAAGATGAAAATTTGATTGGAATTTGGGAAGCAGTGGACAAACAAGTCATGTTCAAGATTCAAGTCTTGTAGTTATTATCACTTTAATTTTGTCTTTTTTTGTTGTTGTTACCTAAGTTTGTTAAGTTTTAGTGTATGTTTTTATTTTCAATATGATGCTAAAATACTTGGGAGGGGTAAACATGAGATTAACTGAAGAAGAAATAGGTCCCTTAGCTTAATTAGAGTTTGATAATGTAGGATTTTATGTACATGTAACACCTCTTTGATCTTTTGTAATACTACTACATATTAATGCTCAACTTTAGCTTCCATATATATATATATTTCTGTTTCTTTTTTTCTTTTTGGCTGAGGCATGATACTTTTGAACTGAAGGTTTTCCAGAAACAATTTCTTTATCTCTATGAGATAGTATAAGATCTACGTGTATTTTATACTCCCAAATCCCACTTGTGGGACGACTCCATCGGATATGTTGTTTTTCTTTCTTTGTGGCTTCTATAGTTTTTATATATGTATATACACTTGTAGATAGATATATTATCTATGTCCAATATCATATTTTGCCACAATTTATAAGTCGCTTACTATTTTAGTAACTATTTGTCCTCTTTCTTTATTTCAATGCACACCAAATTTTTTTAAAAAATATTTATACTATAAGAAGTCCAGGCTATATATGGTTTTTTTTTCCAATTAAGGAAACCAATAGTTTAAGCTCTAAGTGAAGCACTCATGCACGTGACAAAAAAATAACTATGAGTGACCATATAAGAAGTGAAACTAGCTGAAAAAATATTAAATCATACAACCCCTGCTATATAGAAATAATATTTAAGTATATATATTGATGATTAAAAAAGAAATAGTTACATTTTCAGTGTATGCAAATTAAATCCAACTAAATATGAAGAGATTTATCATATATAATATTACGTACATTTCCTCTTCATGAAAGTTTCAACAGCGTAACACTAGAAATCTTACCAGAACTATTGAAGAAAACATATATATGAAAAAAGGGAATATAATTAGTGTTTTTCAATATTATTAAAAAGACAATATTCCAAGGGTAAATTGATTATTTCATATATATTGGAATGTAGCCGTAGAGGTATAGTAATATTTAAAATTTATAAAAAATCTAGATTTTAATATAATGACTCCAAGAGTTCATCAAATATTAGTAAATGAGTCTTTATTTGAACTTTTGTACGTATTTAATATAAATATAAAGTTAAGTAAACATGAAAGCAAGTGGAAGATCGAGGATATATAAGGATGCCATGCAAAAGAGACAAAAATGAAAAACTAAGGACCAGCAAGTCCATGCACGTCTAAGAATATTTATGTGTTTTGCCCTTATATACACACATTTTTATATAGTTGCATCTTCACTTTTGGGTGTGTTTGGTACGAAGGAAAATATCTTTTAGTGTATGAATAGTTAAAATTTTTGAAAAATATTTTTTATAGAAAAACAAGTTTCTTAAAAATGAAAAAAATAACTTCTTTAGTGAAAGTAAGCAGCTAGGTTTCGCATGTCACATTCTACAATGATTGTATCCTTCTCACTAACACTCAGACACACCTCATCCTCACTTCTATCCTCAGCTCCTAGTGGCGTAGCCAGAATCTCGTTTAAGAAGTGTCACAATTTAAAGAAGTAAAAATCATGTAGAAGCCAAGAGGTGTCAATATATAATATATGTAGATAAAAAATTATTTTTATCTTGTTAAATAGTGTAATTTTTCGACAAAGGGATATCAATTGACACCCCTCAAATGAATGTGGCCTGTCATTGCCAACACTCATATTCCTGCTCCACCCACTTTTTTCATAAATTTTATCTAAATTATATACAAATATCTTTAATATATTACTGTAGTTAAATATATTGAACAACACAAAAAAAGCGTAAAAAATCGGTTTATTTTCTTGAATAAGAAAATATTTTCCTTTGTACCGAACACACCCTTTATTTCAAAGTTTTTCATTTGCATGCATATATGGGAGTTATCTACTTCATCCTTGAGCATATTGTATAACCAATTTATATATATAATTTCATATATATATTATTTTATTTTTATTTTTTTTGCACTAGATATCTCTTTATCTAACTTTATCTCTAGGCAGATCATTATTGCATGATGGAAATTAAAGCATATGAATTTAAAATAGATCTATGTGTGTGATTCATAACGTAAGGGCGCGGCTATGCCAAATTAAAGTGACCTTTTTTTATGGAGGAAAGAACTTCAAAATAAACCAAGGAAAAGAGGGCATATATCAATCAATACTTTTGAGTATTTTGTAAAGATAGATATATGTGTGTATATATATATATATGTCCATCATTTTGTTTGCAATAAATTTTAAAATGATGAAAAATAAATTGTAGCATACAAATAAAAATGAAGAAAAATAATTTTATTCATAAAAAATGGGGGCACAAATCTGTTCCTTCCTTGATTTTTCTCTTCTAAGATTTCTCCGTGATTCGAGGATTGTTATTAATTGGTGTATTTCTCGAACTAGGATGATTTGAGCTTGATCTCCATGAAAGGATTTTGTGTGGATCTTCTTGAAATATTTGATTATCTAGAAGAGTCTGGTATATTTTGATTTCTTCATGAATATCCCAAGAGTTTATTAGATTTATGAGATTTCAACCTCTTTATAAATACCCCAAGAATTTGTTGGATATCTGAAATGCCTTTTCAAGGGAATATAATACCTTTTATATAGTCATAAACTAGGGTTTAGAGTAGAATAGTTGTCAAGAAATCCTGACTGAAATAGAATTCATCTTATAGATATACTCTTGTGTCATCTTGGTTTGACAACTGTTCTTTTGAGCCAAGAGACTATCAGAAACAATATCTCAGTCCCAAAGGTTTCATCATCTTCACATCCCATTTGTGGATTTATAGTTTATACTCATATATGTGTGTGTGTGGATTATGGGGTGCAATTAAGTTGATCAACAATTTGAACATAAAAGGAAACAATTAATAACTTTAAAATCAACAAAAGCAAAGGCTTTGAAGTTATAAAAACTAATCTTAGTTATGTGGTAATTAACTTGTTTCTTCATGAAGAAGGTGTAGAACAATATAATCTTCTTTTTCTTAAAATCATAAACACACTTGCTTACTCCAATGGCCTCTTTCTCTTTTATCACTCGCTAGAAACTCCTTTTGTTTTTTGGTGTTGGGAAAAAAAATCTCCTTTTTCTTTTTCCTTTTTTTCTTTTTTATTAAAAACAATAAAGTTTCAAGTGAGATTTTTCTTTTTTCAATTGTTTTTCATCTTTTTACTATTTTTCTTAGCATTATCCCTAACCAGTTGAACTGGTCAAGAAGTGATAAAAGTACACTGACTATAAAATTCTGCTTCTTTTCTTTGCAGTTTAGTTATAGCTTTTTGAATTTATTCCCTTTCCTCTTTTTTCAACTTTATTCTGCTATACCTAGCTTAATTGAGGTGACACTAATTAAAATCCTTTTAAGCAATATACCTTTTTATCTAACCTTAATCGGAGGCTTCGATTTTTCAGAAAAGTCTGATAGGAGATTACAATATGAGATATCGAACTCTCATCAATAAAGTAAAAGTTCAAGTAGTCAATCAGTAGCGTAACCAGGATTGCTACTAAGGGGGTTCAAAATCTAAAATAGTAGATACACGAATTAATCGAAAGGGGTTCGACATCTATTATATACATATAAAAGTTATTTTAACCATATATAAATTGTATATTTGTCGAATAGGGTTTGGATGAACCCCTTAACAAAGGGGTAGCTCTGCTCTGTAGCCTACCAACTGAGCTACTAACATTTACCTCAAGTTCGAACCACGGAAATGGAAAAAGTGTTTTTTTTCTCTTTATGAATCCTATCCTATATACATACAAGGTAAATATGAATAAGTCGCGTCAATGATTTTTTTTTATTTTCCCCCGATGTCCGGTGCCCATATTAGAGTCACACTATATCTGGTTTCGTGTCGTATAGGGTCTTATTTGGGAGAAGCACTCCCTATTAAGAATTTTTGCATTCTCAAGAGTCGAATCCGAGATCTTTGATTAATGAAGAAGTAGCTCCATCCGCTGCAGCATATCCTTTGGTGATGCATCAATGAATTTTGAATACCTAAAAGATAAGAGATTAACGATTATAAATGTCTAAAACATTCTTTAAATCAATATTTCATCAATCTTTTTGATAACTTGATCCAATATGAACATAAATATGTAATTATTCTTTTTAACTCTTTTATTTGTGGATTTGTCTTCACTAAGGACAAAAGAGATGATCATTACATCATGAGACAAATTAGAAAGAAACTTGCCCTTGTTTATTATATTCCTTACAACAAAGAGACAATAAATTCTTTTTTTCACACAAATGTTTTAATTATTTTTCAAACAATAATATTATGTCTAATCAAGATCATAATTAAGGAGTTGATCGGTCAGCTCTGAAAAATCTTTTCAAACTTTTGATCCTTTCATATTTGATGGATCTAATGAGAACAGAATTAGTCGTCATAATTTAATTGGTCGATCCAAACTTTTAGGTCCTATAAAAAGATTAATAAGCTTTTTAGAAACAATATTATATAGTACTATAGTAGTAGATAGTGGAAGTCCATGTCAATTTGACATTACTTTATAATAATAATAATAATAATAATAATAATAATAATAATAATATAACCTCGAGCTTTGTTCCCATTATATATATGGAATGAACAATATATGCAGAATGACCAAAAAAGTCACACATCATTATCTATTCATGATAAAGAAAATATATTTTTTTTTCACAAAGAAGGGTTAAGTATATCTTTGTAGGATATATTCCGATATTTGAGTAAGTTTGATGTATTAAAATGACTATTACGTATAGAATTTGCGAAGAGTTAAATCATAATAGTCTATCATACAGAATCTTATCTTGCATTTCTACTAGAATCGATTTGAATTTATAATCTTTTGATCAGATAATAATAATTTTACCAATTACAAACTTCATCTTATTCACGACTAATAAAATTTAAGTTGATATATTTGAAAATTTTAACAACAAAAATTATATCAATATCACAAAGCTATAAAGATTAGAGTACATTACACTTGTTTGCTCACTTTATCTTTTGGGATGCTCCTCACACTTCATGTGATGTAATTTAATGTAGCACAATATTTAATAAATAATTATAAGATTTTTAAATTTTATTTTTGAATATACCATAATATTTGTATAATTATTAAAATTTCTCAATAAAAATAAAATTGAAAAGTTTAGAATTAAATTGTTTTTAAACATAAAATTGTATCATTATTTTAGAATAAATTCACAAAAATAAATATCGTCATATAAATTGGAATATAATGAAAAATGCATTGTTATTACAAAAATATGTTTAATTAATTAATATATTGAGAATAATCACCGGCCATGAGCCTAAAGTCCGAAAAAACAATAATTTAGTTGAAGAATTTTCAGAAAGTCAAAAATATCATTTATTTTTTTATATTAATCAATTAACTACATCTTTACCACTAAATAAACTAACATTAATAATTATACAAATGGCACAATTATTCTGACCTTTTTTTTATTTCTTATTTTTTTTTACGTAGTACGTAGTTTCTGTTGATTGAGAATAAAAGTGAGTGACAAACATAAAAGGGGAAAAAAAATGCTATAATGAATAATTACCTAATGAATAAGTTTATGTTAAAAGTTGCCTTTCCAAAATGAATAATTACCCAATAATACCCTATAAAAATTGAAATTATGTATCCCTTCCTATCCTTTAATAAATTATTTAAAGAAATCAATTACTTGCTCATATTTTGTTGCAAGAGTGTTCTTATATATAGTTAGAAACATAGCTAAAATAATTAATGTAAATTTTATGTCCTTTTAATTTTGTTTACAATTACATTATGAAATTCTTTAACTAGTTAATCAATTTTTTCCATGTTCACATAGTCTTGACTCCAATTACTCAAAAAAATTATTATTTAGTATAACAATATACTCAGTATAGTTCACCCATGGGGTATAGGGAGAGTGAAGCGTGTATGCAGATCTTACTCATATCTTTAAAAGTTGAGGAGATAAAAAGACTATTTCATATAATTCATCGATAAAATTATTATCAAATAGTTCAAGTTATCAATAAATTTATTGTTTATCCATAATAATAATTTTGTAAAAAAATTAAAATTGATTATATTAATGAATTTATTAATTAAAAAGAAGGAGTTTGAACATTGAAATGTGAAATTCAAAATTATGGTCCGACATAGAGGGACCTTTTGTTTCTTGATTTAGGACCCTCGACAACTTGATGTCCCTCCATATGCTATATAACTTGCTAACCTTTTTTGTAAAATATTTTTTTTTAGATTTATATTAATAATAATAATAAATACACAAAAGTTGCAAACTATTGTTGACTGTAAAATATATATATATATATATATATATATATATATACAAACAAATTTCAACCATCTTTATCTAAACAGTAGTGTTTTCTTTCCCCTTTCAACTCAATTTTGCTCTCATGACAAATTGAATGAAAGTCTCACGATTTTTCCCTTTTATGCATTGGGTATTTTGACTTACTAACTTGATTAGTTTAAATTCACATCGGATAAAATTTACTAAAGTCGAAAGCTCTTCTTTAATTGATGAAAGTTTTTCTATTTTCAAAGTGTAAATTTGAAATCTTAAATTAAAAATAAAAATATCTTATTTATTCTGCTATTCATGGCTCTAACTAACACACCTCGAATATAATGAAACTCATGTGTCATTTTTTCCCCTCCTCTTTTATGCATAGTATCCAAAATTTATTAACTCAATTAATTAATTGATACTCTTCATGATACATATGACTCATTAAATTTAAAAATGCTATCTAATGTAAGTTATTTTTATTTTTGGGACTTAAACCTCAGGTTAAGAGTAGAGAAATCTCACCCATTTCACTCAATCTTGACGATAAATAACGGAAATTCAGTTAGTTGAAAGTCTCACACTTTTTCTGTCTTTTATTCATGCAAAGTCCAAAGTTTACTATTACTCAATTATTCATATCCTCATTGAGTAAGATCCACTAAATTTGAAAGTGTTTTTTTAACATGAATTTTTTCAATTTTTACGAGTATTCACGAGACCTCAAGTTAAGATCAACAGAGATATCCTTATCCATTCCATCATATTCCTTGATTAGCGTAGAATCTCAGACATATAATAATGGAACAAATGAATATAAATTTTTGAAGCATACCCCCTCCAACCCCCCCCCCCCCCCCCGCCCCCCCCCCCCCC
>JAPFFP010000008.1:1917550-1927887 GCA_026153255.1 Solanum medicagineum | reverse complement strand
ACATACAATAGTAGAAAGTATAATATAAATTTAATTTTAAATTTTTTTTTAATATATATATATTATCTTATAAATTCAATTAAAATGAGATAGGAAGGAGTAATTTAGATTTAAAATATTTAGGTCATGAACAAATGAATAGTATAAACAGATTTGAAGAAAAAAGGGGTAATGTTTAGTTGAGAAAGGTGGACAGATGTATGACAGGGTGGGATATAAATTTTGGGCTAAATTTTTGTATAAATAAATCCTCCCTTCTTTGGGTTGTCAAATGGTCAGCATTCTACTTCTTGCTCATTGTACCCTTCCTATTTGTTGGGGGATTGTTCTGTATTATTTTATAAAATATCGTATTGTATTATATTATAATAGTTTTTTTGATTTTTTTATATGTCATTTCTATTATAAATAGATGATCCTTAATATATGTCATTTTATAAAATTAATACATAAATGACGTTATTCTTCATATTTTACGCTTGATAGTTAATGTTTTTTGAAAAGATATACATATACATGACCAATTAGAAGAACTAAAAAAAGCAATTAATGTACATTAAATAAGGGTAAAATAGTAAAGTCACTTATTTCTTAATTCAAATGCAATCAAAACAAGTGACATATAAAAAGGACCAGAGGGATTATTACATTATTTTAAAAGAAATAACATTTTGATAGATTATATCATTTTTTGTCTGTAATGTCAAAATGTGAAGATACTTAATAATGTTGATTGAACTTTTTGCCCTTCATTAAAAACTCTTTTTTTAGACAAAATCGTCTTTTCACCTTTTTTCCAATTATTATATTATTATTTTAATAATATTAATATTAAATATAATAAACCCAGGAAACAGTCTCTCTACTTCTATGGTAATGGTAAGGTCTGCGTACATTCTTCCCTCCTCAGACCTCACTTGTGGGATTTCATTGGGTATGTTGTTGTTGTTGTTGTTATATTAAATATAATAAACATAATAAAAAAATTAAATGGAAAAGGTTAAATTCCTAAACAAAGAATCTACTTAATTATACACAAGAAATATCTTTTTAACTAAAATAGACTTGATCTAGAAAAAAATTATAAAAAAAACTGTTAAAATAGTGACCAAACTAAATAATCTTTCCAAAACCAAAACAAAAAAAGGTCCCAAGATAAGATTTAAAAACAGTCCAAAAATAGAGAAAAGAAACTTCTAAAGAATAAGGGAAAAAGTGAAAACAAATCGTCCAAAAATTTAGTTAATTTGGACTAACACAATCTTTAGAATTTCACCTAATTCAGAATGTAATTTTTTCAGTTTTTTTAAAAAAGAATAACATATTAATTGTTTGAAAATAGTTTACCATATTCCAATAAAAGTTCTTCTGATTTCACCGTGAATCCTAATTATACGAGAAAAAATTTTGTGTTATGTATAATAAATATTATTTTTTTTGCTTTTGATTTATGACTTCTCTACTCCTATAAAAACACTTCAATTTCAACTTTTGATTCATCAATCATTCAACAATCGACAATTCGGCTTCCATCTTCTTATTGATTCATCAATCGTTCAACAATCGACAATTCGGCTTCCATCTTCTTATTTTAAGCTTTTACTCAAACTTCAATTTGATTTTCAAGTTTGTTTATATTACACACTCACTTTCTTAAATATTAGACTAGAACTATAATGTCATGAAACTTTGGACTGAGATGTATAGTTTATTTAGTATAGCATATATTATAACGATTAATGATTTGACATGATGCACACATGCAACGCACGTAAGCTAAACTAGTAATTTGAAAAATAAATTTACGAGAATCATAGGCTATGAAATAGGGTCATTATAAATCTTTTTTAAAAAAAGATAAAGAACGAAATAGAATTATTAAATAATACGTAAAAAAAAAAAATTAACCCCTCGCACTAAATCGATAGCTGTACTGATCGTACAAAATGTGACATTTTGTCTTATCAAGTTTAAAGTTTGTCTAGGCACAATGTAGTGATTTTTCTTCATTTTTTTTTATTTGCTTTGTAAAGCTAAGATGGGCTCAGCTTTTGGCTCAAAATCCCAACCGTCATTATTTTGGGGCTCAATGTAAAGGCTTTATTTTTTGAAAAAAAATTATTTGATGAATATTTTTTAATAAATAATTATAAATTTTGATAATATTTTTTATTTCTTATTATCTATAGAAATATTAGTAATATTATGATAATTTACACATGTATTAAAAAGTAACAAGAAACAAACGATTTGGGCAGTTTTTTGTGGGTGTTAGCCCACGGAATCTGGCGTTATCGGCGGGGCTCTGATGTAACTTTTCCAAAATATCATACGAGTGGGTCTGTAACGAGCCCATCAGGAGTCCCAGATGGCCTGGCAGAGCCAAAGCGCGCCTGATAGGATTTTATGGGCCAAGGAATAGGAAACATGCGATTTAGGCAATTTTTTCGTGGGTGTTAACCCACGGAATCTGGCATTATCGGGAGCTCCGACGCAACTTTCTCCAAAAATTACACCACTGTGTCTGTAATGAGCCAGCCAAGAGTCTCAGGTAGTCCGGCAACGTCGGAGGGTGCCTGGTAGGATTTTATGGGCCAAGGAAAAGGAAACAGGCGATTTGGGTAATTTTTCGTGAGTGTTAGACCACGAAATCTGGCGCTGGCGGGGGCTCCGGTGCAACTTTCTTGAAAAATCATTCAGGTGTATCCGTAACGAGATCGCAAAGAGTCTCAGGTGGCCTGGCGATGCCGGAGTGCGCCTGGTAGAATTTTATGGGCCAAGGAACAAGAAACAGGCAATTTGGACAATTTCTCGTGGGTGTTAGTCCACAGAATCTAGCGTTATCGAGGGTTCTGGTACAACTTTCTCGAAAAATCATATGAGTGGGTCCATAACGAGGCTGCTAAGAGTTCCAAGTGGCCCGGCGGTGCCAGAGGGCGCTTGGTAGGATTTTATGCGCTAAGGAACAGGAAACAAGCAATTTTGGCAGTTTTTCGTAGGTATTGGCCCACGGAATCTGGCGCTGCCGGGGCTCCAATGCAACTTTCTCAAAAAATCATACGATTGGGTGCATAACGAGCCCGCCAAGACTCCAAGGTGGCTCGGCGTCGAAGGGCGCCTAGTAGGATTTTATGGGCCAAAGAACAAGAAACACACGATTTAGACAGTTTTTCACAAGTGTTAGCCTACGGAATCTGCCGCTGCCGGGGGCTCCAGTACAACTTTCTCAAAAAATTATACAAGTGGGTCTGTAATGAGCCCTCAAGAGTCCTAGGTGGCTCGGTGGCACCAGAGGGCACCTGGTAGAATTTTATGGGCCAAGAAATAGGAAACAAGCGATTTGAGCAGTTTTTCGTGGGTGTTAGCCCACAAAAACTGGTCCTGCGGGGTACTTCGCCACATCTTTTTCAAAAAATCATACGAGTGGGTCTGTAACAATCCCGCCAAGAGTCTCAGGTGGCCCGACGGTGCTGGAGGGTACTTGATAGGTTTTTATGGGCCAAGGAATAGGAAATAAGCGATTTGAGTAGTTTTTCGTGGGTGTTAGCCCACGGAATTTAGCGCTACTGGGGGCTCTAGCGTAAATTTCTCGAAAAGTCATATGAGTGGGTCCGTAACGAGGCGGCCAAGAGTCCCAGGTGTCTCTGCAGCGTCGAAGGGCGCCTGGTAGGATTTTATGGGCCAAGGAACAGGAAATAAGCGATTTGGGCAGATTTTTTGTGGGTGTTGACCCACGGAATCTGCTTTTGCTGGGGGATCCGGCACAAATTTCAGGAATTCATGCATGGAGGAAACAATGATTGATGGGTACGATATACCTCGTAAAGTTAACGTCTTGGTTAATGCATGGGCAATCAGAAGAGATCCTGGAAGTTAGGAGAGAGCTTTTTGCTAGAAAGTTTTGAGAATAGTATTGTCGACTTTACAGAAAATCGTCATCAGTTTATTCTGTTTAGTTTAGGAAAAGGATGTGTTCAGGAATGTTATTCGGTTTGGCCAATGTTGGATAATTTTTAGAGCTCTCATATTACGTTTGTGATATTATATTTACCTTTTATATTTTGTTTTCTTTGTAATAATACTTTTAACCTATTTAAAATTAATGTAAAAAGATTATGATTGGATTAACTTAGTCTTAGTCAATTGATTTTATAGTCCTTTATAAATTCGTTTATAGTTTTATGTGTTTTTTAGTAAGAGATTTGAAAATAGTACATAAGATACAGAAAATCATTTCCTTCCTTTAATTAGTAACTCTTTTTTCATTAATTTTCTCTCTTCGTTTAATCTTCACTTGAATTGTTAATCTACATTATTAAAAATAGATATCTTTTTGACAAGTCATAATAATTATTTTGAAAAAGTTGACACATCTATTTGAACTCTAGTTCAAAGAGATATATCGACTTTTTCAAATAAACCAAAGAGCATATGTTGAAAACTTAAAAATATACTCAATACATGACGATTAAAAATCATAATATTGTATGCTAAATCGTGATTCAAGATGGTAATTTAACAAATGTATACATACTATATATGGGTATGGTAATTATTATGGCGGTTTTCAATTGAATGATACATAATTCCAGTAGAAAGCAATTGATGAATTCAACTTACCTTACTTTGGAATATAATTTAGAATAATTTTTAGGGACAAGACAAAATTCACAATGATTCCAGGCCTGCCATTTGTGTCAATGTCCTCTTTTGTCATTCCATAAAGTAACTCCCAATCAAATGCATAAAGAAAATTAGATAATGCAAGTTCCGCGGACGCAACCCCAAGTGCCATTCCCAGGCATCCTCTTCTTCCTGCTCCAAATGGAATCAGCTCAAAGTCGTGTCCCTTGAAATCAATATCGTTATTCAAGAATCTCTCCGATACAAATTCTTCTGAATTTTTCCATATTTCAGGGTCCCTTGCGATTGCCCATGCGTTGACATAAGCTATAGTTCCTTGTTGAATTTCATACCCTTCTAGTGTGGATTTTTTCATTGATTCTCTTTGTATTAGGATTGGAGATGGTGAAAATAATCTTAATGTCTCTTTTATCACTGCTTTGAAATAAGGCATATGTTGGATATCCATCTTCATTTACAATGCCTTTGTTACCAGTTAAATTTCTGATTTCTTCTTGGACTTTCTTCATGGCCTTTGGATTCTTGATCAAGATTGTCATTGCCCATATTATCACAGCTGAACTAGTATCTGATCCAGCAAGTAACACATTCTACATAAAAATTGACAATTCATGAAAAATTCTCAAGGCAATAATGGATACATGCTACAAGAAATAAACAATTTTGTAGCAATAATGTAATTGTCGTTATATCATATTTAATTAGCAACAATAATAAATAGAGAGTACTTCTAATCAACATGTTATATAAATGTTGCTAAAGGCTTTAGCGATGATCTTAATTTAATGACCTAATTCAAATACTGTTAAAAATTTTTTTTATTGTGATAAAAGTACTGACATACATACATACTAAAGCTAGAAAAGTCAATCATAATCTAGTAACTCATCTGCTTAAGTTTAAACGAATCGTGAGTTGACTCATTTGTTGACTTGACTTAGTAGGTTTATAAATTTAAACAAAATACAAAAGGCTTGAGAGGCTGCGTCATATTGGATGTATTAAATTATATGATAGGCCATTGTTTTAAATTTTAATTTATCATATTTTGACTTAAGAACAAAACGGGTTGAATCATTACTCATGTATTGAGTTATCCTTGTTTAATCTAAGCCACTCATTTGTATGAACGAACGTACATATAAATGTCTATACACATTTGTGTATGTCTGTGAGCGCGTGTAGAAATAGATAATGTTAAAGAAATGAAAAATTACCATGAGAATTCCTTTGATATCCTCCAAAGAGATATCAATTGGTGTTAATTGTTCTTTCTTCAATTGAAGCAAAAGATCTAGAATATCTCCTTCCATTAATTTTGGCTTATTGGGATTATGATGTTGGTCTATTAGTTCATCATAAAACTCATCCAAATCTTTAAAGTTCTTCTCAAGTCTGTCAGTTCGATAAGTTTATTAATCCAACTTGAAGAAGGAAAAAAGTCTGACACGAAAAAGCTTGACAACATAGCTTGAGCTTCGGCCGCAATATAATCAAATCTCTTCCTTTCATGTGCTTCTTCATCAAATCTAATACCAAAAACAACTCTCAAATAATTGTACTATCAAGAGAAAGCATCAAATTGCTCAAATTGGTGGTTTGAGAATTAATAGCTTGCTGATATATTTTCTTGATCATTCTTGATACTTCATCTTCACTAATCAGACCAAATAATTGCACTTTCTTGAGACTAAACAGATGGACACATATTTTTCTCGTTTCCTTCCAATAATCATTATAAGGTGCAAAGCCAAGATCATGACCATTGTATGACAATTTTTCTTGGCCAATAAGAGAAGGCCTACTACAAAACACTAAATCTTATGTCTTGAGTACTTCTTTTGCTAATTTTGATGAAGAAACTACAAGGCACGGACTATCCATGTAGCTAATCTTCGGAATAATTTGAAGTTGAAACTCATAGTTTCCCAAGTTCTCTTGCACTTCTTGAATTCTCTTTGCACTATTCTCTAAAGCAGAGATGCAATCATATATTGCAATGAATTTTAGTATCATTATTTCTCCAATACTCTCGGGAATCTCCTTCAATTTATGCAAACGATGCAATAAGAGTTGCTCAAGCATTGGAAAATTATCACTACCAGCTTCCCACCTTTTCAGATCTACCATTGCAATTTGTAGATATTTAAATTTGCGGAACACAACATCTTCATCTAGTTTCCAATCTGTTCCAATGAATGCTTAACACCCTTGGAGCACCTCAAGATTGGGTAAATAATTAGCTAGCAAATTCACTACTTCCCATGGCATTTTAACATGAGATAATCTCAACTCCTTGAGATTAGGAGGGAAAATCATCCGGTCAATGGTTGCTATTGGTGTTAGGTGTAGTGTCTCCAATAGAGAATCAAAATAATCAATCTTGCAGACATTTATTCTTAGCTCTTTTAGATTGGGAGTTCTTCTTATGATTTCCGCAACAAAAGAAGAGTCATAGAGATGAAGAGTTTGCAAGTTATTGAGAAACAAAGATTTTTCTGCCTCAACAGGATTACATATATATAGTTCCACTCCAATATCCGCAATGTCTTATCTCTGACACTGTCCAAATATCTACTGAGATTTCCTTTATCTTTCTCCTTTCAATATATTTAAGAATTATGGTTTGTAGATTCCTCAGTTTGGCTAGTGAAAGAGCTTCCACAACTTTAGCTGCAACATATCTTCAATGTACAAGCTGAGGTATTACACTAGAGAAATCATACCCGATTGATAATACGTCCAACACCTTAAGCAACTTCAACTGGGAAACAATGGAGAAAATCCCTTCTGAAAAATCCGAACAAAAATATTGCATTGAAATAAAGGTGTGGATGATACCACTGCTATGCCTTGTAGGATAAACTTGTTTCTCTTGAAGATCAGACAGAAGGATCACTCGCTGTTGATCATATGTGGCTTCGGAAACATTCCTATTCATGATATGCACAACATTTTCAGTATGAGCATCTCCTAGGCATAGTTGGCGAAGAAGATCATGAATTTTGCAAGTTATCATCCTTCCATTAACCCTTTGTGTACCAGTCAAAATTAGACTTCTATCAATTAACTCTTCTAGATACTCCTCAGCCACCAATTCAGATCTTTTATTGCTTCTTGCCTTTATGAATTGCTCGGCGATCCATAGCCAAATCAACTTGGAAACATCAATCTCCGTGACTTCTGGGAAACCTCCAACATAGAGAAAACAAGCCCTCAAATGTTGGGGCAAGTAATTGTAGCTCAAAGAAAGAATGGATTGGCACCGTTCAGATACAGTACCAAAGAATGAGTTCAGATTTTCATCAACCTTCTTCCAATTCTCATGCGTTGGGTCCATTTTTCCAACAAGTCCAGCAACGACAACAACCGAGAGAGGTAGTCCTTTTATGCAGGTCTGTAAGTGTTTGAGTGCTTCTCTAGGAACAAATTTAATGCATCTAGTTCCTAGACTTACTGATAAGAAGGAATTCTTGTGCATGTTATTCTTTTGGACATGGATTATGAGTGATGTTAAGTTATGGACGCATCAAATCATCTATCTATTGTGAAACTTGTGTCTCACATATACTAGTATAGTGTCATGTACAGTTACTGATTACAATTTTTTTGTCCGCACACACTTTCTCCAATTCACACATGTAATCCTTTGGGATTAGCAAAAAACTGTGTAGGGTGTTCTTAGAGTGGTTGTTCTCTAAGAACGGGTGTGATAGATAGACAATGTGATGAAGGATCACGACACTGGGTGCACCTTTGGTTAGAGATGGTGCATAATTATATGTAGTAGTGGTGAGTAAAGTGGCTGGAAATAGATAATTATTGGGGATTGCTGTAGGGAAGAGAATTTCAAAGGAGAAATATCAACCACGTCTTTTTTTAAAGTGTAAGGCTCTTCTTGTAGCTAAAAGACACCATCTAAGATGTACTACAAAATACCCTAAACAGAAGAACGAAAAGGAACAATCCATGAAATTTGAGGATATTGATTTTGTTTCTGTTCAAAGTGATAGCTTCTGCAGATGATGACACCCATACCTATAATGAAAGCCTTGCTGTTAGTTTGACAACTCCTGTTTATGTGATTTTTGATTTTCTTTTGCTTCTCTTTGGGCTTTTGACAGAAAGTAACCCCCCCCCTCCTCCATTCACTGTCGTCAAAGGGGCAATTGATCGTGGTCGTCCTGTTCTAAGATGAACACACGGAAATGAGGAAATTGGTATCTCTGTCATGCAGTTGGCCAACATTATTCCTGGAGGTGTCGGAGAGGAAGAGGAGGATGGTATTAATCAGCTTATTCCTGGAGGTGTTGGAGAGGAAGAGGAGGATGGTATTAATCAGCTTATTCCTGGAGGTTTGTCTTTATGCGTGTTTCTACACTATTGGATTTGGACGGTAGTCAGATTTAAGCTCCATGGTTTAGTGAGACACCACTTGATACAAAAGTGAGTGAGTCCAATATTTGATGGTATATAAAAAAATTTAAGCGCACAGCAGAAAATAAATTAATGGAACATTTTGTTTGGTGGGCATGGCTATGGACTTGCTATGCTTCTGGAGGGAACCTTTACAATAGATAACTGTTGATTTGTGTTTACTTCTTCTGTTTCCACAGATAGACGTCTTGCCTCACCCATGGGAGTTTGCCTTTCCTTTTAAATCTGAATTGACGTGCAGCAGGTCATGGCTGAAACTAGAACTGTTAAATATTCCTCAAAGCTGAAACAAAAAATGGTCTCTTCTACCATTTGTCACCAGCATCACAATGACATGTCAATTTTGCAAAAGAAATTTGTAACCTTATGAGCTCATATCCTTCCATCTGGAAATGAGAAAAGTGTGGAGAAGTATCTTGTAGAGATATATGATGAAACTATACACCATCTATTCATAGCATTTAGATCATGAAAGTGAGTCTAAAATCTTTGAACAACCCTGTACTCTAATGCATCCACTTAGGACTTTGACCTGAGCAAATAGTGAACCATTTTTATGAGATGAAGATTCGAGTTGCTTTTAAGCTATTGTCGGATACTCAATTCGCAAAAGTATACTAGATGAACTGGAAGAAAGCAAGTTTTATTTGGCGATTTATGAAACACAATGGCACTCTATGTTGTTTATGGTATCTCTTCCTTCTGGCTGTTCTAGGGAATGTGCCATTCATGGGGGGACATGTTCAAATGTAGCTAATCTTACATTCGAGGTCCTATTTTTAAACTTGTTTACTGGCTCTGTGAATGTGGTGCTTTGTGCACTAAGCTGCCCTTTTTAATCGGCTGTGATCATCTTGAAAGATCAAGCTATAAGCAGTCCGTAATGCTGATATCTTGATCAATTTCTAATCAAGTTAGGGAGAGAATAAGTTGGAGTAAAGAATTAAATGTGTAAGATGGTTACCACCTTGGCTTCTGTAGGAAGAGTGAAATATCTATCAACCTAAAATCGGAATTTGGCCGTTCATTATTTTGTGTATTTTTTGACATCAACAACAACATACCCAGTGCAATCTCACAAGTGGGGTCTAGGGAGGATAGATTGTGCGTAGACCTTACCACTAGGATAGATTGTACCTAGACCTTACCACTATCTTATAGAGATAGAGAAGCTATTTTCGGAAGACGCTCAACTCAAATATATCAACCCTAAAGCAGAAAATACTAGATACAAAAATGACTATAATGGAAAGCAA
>JAPFFP010000008.1:1902125-1917450 GCA_026153255.1 Solanum medicagineum | reverse complement strand
CTATGTGAAGGACCATTGGAATCTTATGCGTTGGTTTAAAACAGTTGGTTCGCTCATTAATGACAGAAACCAAGGAGTTTCTCATGCCTAATTTTTCGTTTCATGGTTCTTTAAAGTGTTTTGTGTACCTTAGGAAAAATGCCAAGACTTGTAAAAGTGGTAAGAGAGTACGCGTACTCAAGAGTCAGAATGTTCATCGAAGGTAAAAGCATTAGGTTAAACGGAATCAATATGCATGATAGGTCTCAATGAATGTATAGTTTGCTTGTGAGCTGCAACGACTTACAATTGTCTTGGTCGCGGAATATCATTGACTAATAGGGATCCTTGTATTGTTTTAAGAGATCAAGCCCATATTTCCTTTGTTTTCGATATCTTATTCAAGCTTTGCTTTCTACTTTTCAATTCATGGATTTTATTTGTCATCTTTTTGATGTGAAGTACACTTTAAGAGTTTGAGCAATGGCATGATATTGAGGTTTGTTATTGTTGATTATTGCTAAGTTGAGTGCATCTTGGAGAGATTGCAATTCCTTTGTCCGCCCTAGTTTGATATTGGTGGTCATTCAAATTTCATGTGTAATAATACATTTCGGAAACAATCTCTTTATCTCTATGAGGTAGTAATAAGGTTTGCGTACATTTTACCTTCCTTAAACCCTCTTAGACCCCATTTGTAGGATTTCCATTGGGCATGTTATTGAAAAGAGATAAGTGTTTGTGGTATACATAAACTTTTCTCTTTTTTGAGTTAAATAAGTATAAATTTTTGAAAAGGGAGAAGACTTTTGAAACTTGTGGTCCAAAATCATTCATAAATATTTGTGTGGTTGAAAATTATTTCATCAAGGGTAAAAGGAGAATTTTAATTTAAAATTGTTTCTAATTCAAGTAAGGTTGATATTTTTTTTTTGGAACAGACTAAAAAAAGGAAAGAATGTCATATAAAATGGGATAGAGAGAATATAAATTTTTGAGAGTGGAGTTTATACCTAACTATTATTTATTAGTTTGACAAACATACATCAGCGGTATGTGTAACTCTCTTTTATTTGAAAAGATAAAAATCTTGTCATATAACGTTCAACATGGATAAAAGACAAAAATTAAATAAACTAGTATTAGTTAAAAGTTAAAGAGTAAAGTATGACTATTAAATTAAAAAATATATATAATTTTTTCAAATAATTATTTTACAAAAAATATTATTTTTTAAAAAAATCCCCCTACCCCTTGCCCTGTTCCTAAACACTTATTAGTCAAGTGACTGCCTTTTTTCATTTATTAGGTTAGGACATGCTTAAAAAATGAAGAACAATATTTTAAATAGGCTGGAACAAATGAAGAATACAAGTAAAAATAATATTTAAAAAGATTTTTCTTACATACATATAGTGGCGGTGTAATATCCACATATGGTATCACATATTCCTCACATGAGAAATCATAATCAAATGATAGTATGTCCAACACCTTAAGCAACTTCAACTGGGAAACACATGAGAAATTTCAAAAAGAGAATCCCCTTGCAATGTCCAAAGATGGATTTGAACTTGAAGCTCATAGTTTCCCATGCTCTCTTGCTCTTGTTGAATTCTCTTTGCACTATTCTCTAAAGCAGAGTTGCAAAATTTTATTTTGATCAATTTTAGTGTCATTATTTCTCCAATACTCTCCAGAATCTCCTCCAACTTAATCAAGTTACTCAGTACTAGTTGCTCAAGCATAGGAAAATTATCACTACCAGCTTCCCACCTTTCCAGATCTCCTCCTGTAATTGCTAGATATTTTAATTTGTGAAACACAACATCTTCATCTAATTTTCAGTCTGTACCCCAGAATGCAAAATCCCCTTGGAGCACCTCAAGATTGGGTAAATAATTAGCTAGCAAATTCACTACTTCCCATGGCATTTTAACATGAGATAATCTCAACTCCTTGAGATTAGGAGGGAAAATCATCCGGTCAATGGTTGCTATTGGTGTTAGGTGTAGTGTCTCCAATAGAGAATCAAAATAATCAATCTTGCAGACATTTATTCTTAGCTCTTTTAGATTGGGAGTTCTTCTTATGATTTCCGCAACAAAAGAAGAGTCATAGAGATGAAGAGTTTGCAAGTTATTGAGAAACAAAGATTTTTCTGCCTCAACAGGATTACATATATGGCCATCGAATATCCAAATATCTTTTCTCTGACACTGTCCAAATATCTACTGAGATTTCCTTCATCTCTCTCTGTTCAAGATGTTCAAGAATTATGGTCTGTAAATTCCTCAATTTGGCTAGTGAAAGAGACTTCCCAATTCTTGCAGCAACATATCTTAAATGTACCAGTTGAGGTATTACACTAGAGAAATCATAATCAAATGATAATACGTCCAACACCTTAAGCAACTTCAACTGGGAAACAATGGAGAAAATCCCTTCTGAAAAATCCAAACTAAAATATTTCATTGAAATAAAGGTGCGGGTAATACCACTGCTATGCCTTGTAGGATAAACTTGTTTCTCTTGAAGATCGAATAGAAGTATCACTCGCCGTTGATCATATGTGGCTTCGGAAATATTCCTATTCATGATATGCACAACATTTTCGGTATGAGCTTCTATTAGGCATAGTTGGCGAAGAAGATCATGAATTTTGCAAGTTTGAATTGGACAAATATCATTGGATTGGAACATCGAGTTCATAATATTTGTCCAAGATTATAGTTAAATGTTTTTGAGTCAATTTTTTTTTTTTTTGGTAGCAAAACATTTTTCGTCGTACCAAAAACACCCTTGAATGTTTAAAATGTTGGTGGAAAAGATTTGTCTTATGTTAATGGCTGTATTTTGTCGATCCATCGTCTCTAACTTTCCACTTCCTCGTCTTCCATTGCAGCTCGTCCCTCTCAACACCTCAATTCCTTCCCCATTCTGCCCTCCCAAATCCCACCAAATTACCGCTTTGCCACTCGTTCTACCCTGTAGACGCCTCAAAACAGCTTCCTTTGCTTCACCGCCGTCGCAGCCGCCGTCAACTATGGAGAACCCACCTGAAGGTTATAGAAGAAACGTGGGCATTTGTCTAATGAACCCTTCTAATAAAAAGGTTCTTTTTTTTTTCCTTCTTATTGAGTAATCCGTTTATGTTCTTTATTTAATTTCACTTTACAAATCAAAATTCTGCAGATTTTTGCTGCTTCAAGGCTTGATATACCTAGCGCTTGGCAAATGCCGCAGGTAAGTTAATTGGTTTCCTGTTCATTCTTTTTGTTTGAATTGCTGAATGCCTGATATTTGAGCATATTCACTTATGGTTGCAAGGAGCATGGCGGATTTAGAATTTTCATTTAGGGGTTTGTAAAATAAAACCCTAAAGTAACCTTGAGCCTTGTATTTAGGGGATTCAAATTTTATGTTTATGCATTATAAAATAATAGAAAAATGATATACAGTGTAATGTTTTGCTAAGGAAGTTTGGATGAACACCCTTTCGCCCCTGGTTAGGGGTGGGTGGATGGGGCAAGGAAATCGTCTTCAGAGCTAAGTCATAAGAAAGCAGATTGGAATGTACTGGTGTATGTTAGAATCTCGAACCTGGAACACTGTATTCAGGGTTCCAATCTGCATGAGTGCCTATAAAGGATTGATTATTTCATAAAGGTTTTCCACTGAAATTAGTCAAGGTAATAAAATTATTTCTTGTCTAGAAATATCCAAATTTTAATGCCTAATACTCCATTGATAGTTCGACCTATATAAGAGCAATAATTAGCTTTTGTTTGAATATTCAGGACAAGGTAGGAGTCACCTCGGTGGTACATAAGACGATAGAAGCGAGACTGAGATGGTTTGGGAAAATGAAGAGAGCTTCAATGAGGAGGTGTAAGAGGTTGACATTTGGGAATGACGGGCATTAGGAGAGGTTGAAGCAGGTCAAAGAAGTATTGGGAAAGGTGATTAGATAGAACATGATGTATCTTGAGCTTACCAAGAACATTACCTTAGATATGAGCTTTTTTAGGTTGTGGATTAGGAAAGAAGGTTAACTAGTAGTTGCGCGTTCTTTCGCTTTCTTGCGGTGGTGGTAGTACTTGTCCTTCTTATTACTGTTGCTATTAACACTATTTTCATAGTTTCTTGTTCTTTGATTTTGATCATCTTTTGTGTTTTGGTTATCATATTATTATGTAGTCATTATGTTCTTTCTGCAGTATGTTGTGACCTGCTCCTATTTCACATTATTTCATTGTTGTTACTGCTTTTATTTCTGTATTCTCCTTTTCAAATTGCTTGGAAATGCTTTATTATAAGCCAAGGGTCTGTCAAAATAGCCTTTCTATATCTAGGAGGTAAAGGGTAAGGTCTGTGTACACTCTACATTCCCTAGATCCCACCAGTGGGATTGGGTTGGATATGTTGTTGTTGTTGTTAAGATCTCAAGTTTCAGATCTGGTTTAACATTCCTATAAAGCTTCATATGCACTTCCCTTCATTTGACAATATTTGCATGTTCTCTGAAGATGTTAGTTTTTCTCAGATTCAAAGTTTGGTGTTTCTTTTGCTGTAAAATTAGAATAAAAGGAAAAGTTAAAACTGTGTAACTTTTCTGAAATCTTGGTGTCTTCAATTACAAAAAAAAGAATTAACATATCTGAGGTTTTTGAATCAGGGTGGAGTGGATGAGAATGAAGATCCAAGAAATGCTGCCATCAGGGAATTAAGAGAGGAAACTGGGGTTACTTCAGCAGAAATTGTTGCTGAGGTATAAAAAGTAGATCCTGCTATCATCTTGAATTTATCGCGTCTTATTTCTTTGGTCCTTCCATTCGAGGCGGGCGAGGAATAAAGAGCTTTAATCAGCTCACAAAATGGCATGGATATTTAATACTTTGCTTGTTGGGTTGTGATGAGAGTTCCCACAGTTTAAAGTTGGTTACCCAAAAGTTAAAAGAAACGCGAGTCTACAAGATCCTTTTTTCGAATTAGATGTGATCTCCTGTTTTGAGTAGCATAGGCTGGTTATTGATGTTCTGAATCTGATGTAGGTTCCACATTGGGTAACGTATGATTTCCCTCCAGACGTTAGAGAAAAGCTAAGGCATCAATGGGGATCTGACTGGAAAGGTCAAGCACAGAAGTGGTAGGTGCATCTAAATCAGCAAAATATACTTGAAACTGTATATTTTGCTTCCTTGATAAACAGTCAGTGGGAGAGTGATTGCTACACAACTTGGTTTTGGTGCACAGGAGGATTCGTGGACACCGTGCTATAAAGTTTCAATTCCTTAGTTATTGCTCTTTTGAGCCTCCGATTTTTTTTCCTTTTGGTCTTCACTGTTTCCCAATTTTGAATGGTACTGAAATACGTGGAAAAAATTCTAGGTACCTATTTAAGTTCACTGGAAAGGATGAAGAAATCAACCTTCTGGGTGATGGAACAGAGAAGGCCGAGTTTGGAGAATGGTCATGGATATCACCTGAGCAAGTTATTGAACTAGTGAGTAAACCATTTTGACCTTTGAAGTTTGTCCTAATATGAATTAAAGCTTTCATTCCTATTGTTTTGACTTTTATCCAAACATCTTGTCTACAGGCAGTGGATTTCAAGAAGCCCGTTTACAAGGAAGTTCTATCTGTTTTCTCGCAACATTTCCAGTAGTGAAACTAGTCATTTCTGAAGTTCGAAGTTCAAGAGGTCCGTTAATCTAAAACCCTTTCTTTATAAGAAATCCACTGTTCCAATGCCATTCTATAAAACTAATTTTTGTATAACTCATCATTCTGTCTTCATCATCAAAGCTTGAACCATTCAGGTTCAATACCTATGAATACTATATCCCTTTGATATGAACAGTTTGTGTGAAACTCTCTCTGTGTGGGCAGTAATTTGTTTACATTCTTACGCGACTTTTGGAGGATTCATTTAGCTGATCCAAGCTTGTTTGGGATTGAGCCGTATTAGTCGTAGTCTCTCGTTTATTTTCTTCAATTAACAGCTCAATGAAAGACTTATTCACTTGATTCAGAAGAGCATATTTTGTACGCTTCTCGTCATATATCTTTATGTTTCTAAAATTTGGTGATGCTTAACAGGTTTTATTTGCCAAAATAAAGGCAGGAAGTTCAATATGATATTTGCAAGGGGCTAACAGCATAGCTGGTTTTGGTGAAATAAATTTGTCAACTTTTGCTACTGTCTACAATTGTTGATTATGCTGTAACCTCGTCTACCCTTTATATACTTTTATAGAAAAAAGAAATTTTGTTACCCTCTCCAGACTCCACTTGTAGGATTCCACTGAGTATGTTATTGTTTCCCTCGTCTACTATACTGAAAATAGTTATGTATTTTTACTTTGTTACTGGTCATTGCTTGATACAAAAAGTTTATGTTATAAATATTTAACTTACAGAACATCTGGAGCTTTAAATTACAAAAGCTGCAAAGAAGTTGAATGTGATCTAAAGGGTAGATATATTGGCATTGCATATATAGTAAGAGAGAATTACATGATCATATGATTAAAATTTATTTCCTGAGCACAGCCATGATCGCGATTGGAGCCACGATTGGTCAAAATTTGTACGTATCATTATGTTATTCAACAATAAGACGTGAAATTAATTTAGATTATTTTTTAAACTCCATTGCGCACATAATATGTCTACGGCAGCATGGTCATTTTCAAGTGGTCATATTTATCTTTCAAATTACTCCACAACAGAAGAGGATCTTTGATATGTAGATCTCCTATTTAAAGCCCTTATCAAGGTGATGACGAAGAAATATATTATTATCTTGACACGATCGATGAATTTCAACATCCAACATCTAACTATATTTGCTTGATATATCTAGTGCAAGAAATTCAAATGTAGAAAGATTTGTCATTAATTAAGAAAAGCAAGTTCTTAGCTTTGATACTTTATTTTCTTAAGGGTGACAGAGACTCGTGTTAATAATGTGTTGTAAAAATAAAGATTAAAACGTAAATAGATTGAACAAATATACAGAAAAATATCAATAGTATTATTCAACTTTAAATTGGTATACAAATAAACTGAATTGACTTTTTATTTTTAGAAATACAGAATTGTGATGCAAAACTTATCCAATTACATATTTATATGATTGAAAACTTATCGAAAGTGTTATGTACATCCATAATATAATGTATTTATAACATATTTGTGGAAATTTTTTTTATCCTTAATAGAAAGTAGAGGTGAAAATGATTTTCAGCTATTTTCATTTGATTAATTTTTTTTCCATAAGAATCCAAAATATTAATGTTGATCTAATGATCTCACATGTTTTTGGATAATTAAAGAAATCAAAATACCATTCTATAAAAGGAGTTTTTGTGTAAGTTATTAATGTAAATATAATAAATGTAGAATAAATGCACTCTAAAAGAAGGATAGACATGAATTACATAATTAGGAATAGTCATCCTAATTAATTTTTTTATAGGAAAAATATTTAAACTAATCCAATAAATACACACTTATCTTCACATACATTGTTATCACTAAGCCATAATTAACAAGCACGTTAGTGTAAGAAACGTTTAATTAAAGGATGAACATTGAACATTGGTCGGATTAGATTTTAGAAAAGGGCATAATACATTTAATTTGTATCTGCCGATAACTAATTAAATATTTTAACTTTAAAAATGAATAATCAGTATCTCAACTCATTTTTACTATATCTCGTGGACATTCTGCGGTGACCTAACATATAAATTGTAAAAATACCTAAATGAGTTAAGTTGAAGTGTTCAATTCGAACAGTGAAGACGAATTGATGAGATGTATAGATGATCATTTTATAAATTGTAGTGTTCAGTTAAACATCATTCGAAGCTAATATTTAAATATCTATCCATCTATTATGCCATATAAAAAAAAAGGAGGACAATTACATTACTTGATCGTTCAGCCAAAATATTTATCAAAAAAAAAAAAATGCATTCATTGTATAAGTATGCATAATCAATGTATATTTTATGTATAGTCAAGATGTGTTCGATTTTTGAGTGTATCGTAATGTACATCCAATTTATAGCGCATATATAAGTAATCTATATTATATAGTCAAATGTATATTTTCTATGACTTTTCGCAAGTTATATTGTATATATAGTTATGTATGCTTTCTACAATTTTGTGCTTTTTTTTTTTATGTAAATAAAAGAGGACTATATTTGCTATAAATTAATTATAGTATTTTTACAGTACGATGATTGGTTGTTCATGGCCTAGCTGTACCTACTATCTTTTTTTTGGGGATCAATATCAGTAATGCAATTCATCCAACGATAAACTTAATCTGAATTATAGAATTATATATAGAGCTACGACACAATCAAATAATCCCAAGAAAAATTAGAAAACCAAAGGTTTTACAGATAAGATAGATTCATCAACATTAATTTGGAAAGTTAATCAAGATAAATATAATACAAGTAAACCTTCACCAAATTCTTGGTAGGCAACATGAGGGTGAGTCACCAAATTAATTGTGAAAACTCCCACATTTATTTCATTTCCATTAATAATTGGAGTAAAAGATTTACTTCCAATAGTTAAAAAAAGTAACTTACATTGGCATGACTCATTATGTATATCTTTTTTTAATTATCCACACAAAGATGAGTCATATTTCCTTGTACTAATTTTATTTCTACCAAAAAAGGACTGACTTGTTTCACTATAAAAACCCCTTTTATCCTCGAAGTTTTTATAAAATAAAACAAGCAAATTTTCATATCTTATATCTCCTTTTTTTTTTTTTTTACTCAAGTCAAACATGACGTCCCTCATTGCCCAAACTGTGCATGGTATTTTTTTCTGTTTATTATTATTATTTTTTCAGCTTTTGGGCTGATATATTTGAGTTGAGTGTGTTTCATAAACCGTCTTCTATCTCTATGAGATAGTACTGTTATCTTTGTGATTTGATGCGAAATTGAATTTTTTTTATTAACAATCTGCTAGTTTATACTAGAAAAAGTGTTATTCTCTTTCATATGTCAATAACCCTACCAACATTTGAATTTTATGAAATTTTTCATAATTTTATCCCTTTAATATTATTATGTTGTAAAGTTTATAATTTGTATATATCCTCGATAGAGAGTGCTTCCCCCACAAAATGAGCCCTACGCAACATGAATCTGAAATGGTTGTACTCTAATTAGTACCAAACATTGGATGAAAAATTATATATATATGTATATAAGGTATTGAATACATAAGATAAATCGTAATATATATAAGTATCATTGAGTTATTTTTTTGTTACAAAAAATAGTTTTACGATTTATGTGTGATAAAGTATTTGTAAAATAAAAATTTAATATTTATGTTGTTGATCTTGTTATGAGCAGGATTGGAAAACAAAAAGGCAAATTCTGATGGTGTATTTGTTGTTCCTAACAAGAATGCATTTGGCAATTCATTCAGGTTATTTTATCAATCAAGAAAATATATAATATTGTATATATACAACTTATTCTAACGTTAATTAATTATCAATGCAGGGATTATAATGCAGAGACTGAACGAAAAAAGATCGTGGAAGAGCTCTATCGCCAGAGCCACATTAACCAAACATCTGCTTTTGTAAGTAGTAGATTTTCTTCATGTCTATGGTAGAAAGTCTGCATATTGATTTTGAATAACGCGCGTATATCTTTACAGGTGACAAAGATGAGGGAAGGATATGGAAAGTTGAATAAAGTTGTGATGAGTATATGGGAATGCTGTGAACTTTTGAATGAAGTTGTGGATGATAGTGATCCTGATTTGGATGAACCACAAATTCAGCATTTGTTGCAAACTGCTGAAGCTATTAGGAAGGATTATCCTAATGAAGATTGGTTGCACTTGACTGGACTTATTCATGGTTTGTTACAAGAAAAAATAATTTTTATTAAAAGTTTATAGTCATTTAAAAGAATTAATGTCTTCCCTAAAATGTTGCAGATCTTGGTAAAGTGCTTCTGCTTCCTAGCTTTGGAGGGCTTCCTCAGTGGGCTGTTGTTGGTAAGAGTTTCATCTGTTATTAGTCATTCTTCCTTTTTCTTATGTCTAGTTTACTCTGTGAGATAGTGATAAGGTCTGCGTATATTTTACCCTCCCCAGACCTCACTTGAGAAGTGTTGTTGTTTGTATGTAGTTTATGACATATAAGATTAAAAGACATTTTTGTACATTTTGCAGGCGACACATTCCCTCTTGGTTGTGCTTTTGATGAATCAATTGTGCATTATGAGGTTTTTGTCTCCTCTATTTTCTCTCTTCTTGAGTTCTGTTTTTTCCCTCCTAAAGTTTGTCTTCTAGCTTTATTGAAGCGAGGGTCCTTTAGAAACAACCTCTTTACTTGCATTGCGTACACACCACTCGCTCAACGGGGTTACAGTGGGTAATGTTGTTGTTATAAAGTTTCATTCTTTCTTATTACTCAATTGTCTATTCTGCAGCAATTGAAGGACAATCCTGATTACAAAAATCCTGCTTACAACACAAAATATGGAGTTTATTCTGAAGGATGTGGGCTTAATAATGTGGTGATGTCTTGGGGCCATGATGATTACATGTACTTGGTATGCACCTTAGAATCAAAAAACCTTACCAACATGGTCAGAATAAGAGGAGAATTGTATCCGACTTAACATAATTTTTGTAATTATGCAGGTGGCTAAGGGAAACAAAACCACTCTTCCTTCTGCTGCATTGTTCATCATCCGATATCATTCCTTCTATCGTAAGCAATACATAATGAACTCATTTTATCGTTTTCAATAACATACCTTGAACTTTACTGCTCTTGAATGTGGTTGTGCAGCTCTGCACAAGTCAGGGGCATATACACACTTGATGAACGAGGAGGATCGTGAAAACCTGAAATGGCTTCAAATCTTCAGGTAAGCTTGTTTTTTCCAAATTGCTTGCTTCTTGGTTTGAAGGGGAGCTCGGAGCAACAATAAAGTTGTCTCCTTGTGATGTATATGTCATGGGGGTAGGCTGTCTACGTCACACTCTTTAGGGGTGTCATTTTCCTTTAACCCTGTGTGAATAAGGAATGCTTAGTGCACCGAGCTCCCCCTTTGCTTGCTCATTGGTTTATTTTACTTTATGACCTCAGAATTAACCGTTGAGGAGATGGTTTGACTGAATATTGTATGATGGTGATTGACAGCAAATATGATCTGTATAGCAAGAGCAATGTTGGGATTGATGTGGAGAAAGTGAAACCTTACTACATGTCCCTCATTGAGAAGGTAAATTTCATTTCCTAAGTTGGATCCAACGACATGAATCCTCAGTGATCATGTCCGTTCTATATAATCCTTTTGTTCTGCTTAACTGGAATACAAAAAACATTTTGATTGCAGTATTTTCCAGCCAAGCTGAAGTGGTGAAATCTCTAGAGCAGGATACAAAAAGACAAGATTCAGGAACTAGCTAGGCAGTTTTCTTTGTGCTTTTTTTCCCCTTTTCTTAGGTTGGTATAGAGCGTGGTCTTCCCTTATGCTGTTCCTAATGTTTCATAAATAAAAGTTTCTTGGCTGTAAATTTATTCGGCTTTTGTTTAATTATTGTGGTGACAAAAACTATATCTCCTCTTTGGAAAAAATGCTGTGAAAATGCATAGGAATGTAAACCTTACCCCTACCTTCTAGAGAGGTCGTTTTGAAGATGACAACAATGCAAGTATATCTAAGATAAAATCATCACAGGCAGCAGGAACTCTGAAACAAGAGAAAGAGTATCTCTCTGAATCAAAGGAAGACATTCTTAACCGGCTTGAAAATTTGTATCATCAACTCAACTAGCTTTGACATTTTCTTGAAACTCATTATTTAATTTGTATCTTGACATTGGCAGTTCATCTCTTCAAACTCATTGTACTGACTTATAAACTAAACAGGCAATAAATTGCTCATGTAGTGAATGAAGTAAACAAGGGCGGAGGTTCAATAACGTACCTCCTTCTGTAGTTGATATTCGTGGTCCATTGATGTTGGATGTGATTAAGCTTGCCCTTAATGCTGTTACCTCCTCCCGTAGTTGATACTTGCAGTCCATTGGTGAAATATCTTTCCTCTAATACTACTCCAAAGTCCTAACCAACAATCCACAGCACAACAAGCGATATAACTTTAAGCTTTAACATAGACATCTGTTGTTGATATTCATCACCGAGGACAACTGGATTACCAACACAGTTCTGTTTCAGCAAAGAAATGTATACTCATTTAACTGCAACTCCATTTAAGAACATATAAGAGTTATTGATAAGGCTATCCGGTTAACGGCTTCTTGGGATACCTTCCGATACATTGTCCTTTCTTTTCACTCCAGAACTTTGTCGTCTCAATCTATCAAGGAAAACCGTTCTTCAATTTATGCATACGAATACCAAAACAAAGTCTACCAGAGCTAATAATCGTTGAAGAAACAATGAATAAAAACTGTTACTTACTGCATTAAAATGTACAATCTATTCTCGATCCTAAAGAGAACATAACAATCATTGTGTAGAATCAACAATGCGTTCAATATGGTCACTAACAATGCCAGCAACCACCTCAGGAGAAAACCTAGACATCATATCATCCCTTGCTTGTTTACCCCTGGCCCTAGCTTCCTCATGATTTCTCGTTACATGCCTCATTAGCATTTGCAGCTTATTAACCGAAGGTTCAGCCCATAAATGCCCCTTAAATGGACCTTCTGTGACTTCACTCATGCTATCGACAGGCAATGGGTAGCTATTATCTTCTGTCATGAATTCAGTTGGTCCTGACCAATTAGTAGCAATCACTGGCAAAGTCATTGCCATTGCCTCCACAATAGGCCTACCCCAGCCTTCACCTCTAGATGGCAGCACAAATGCATTAGCAGCCTTGTATAGCCTAGGCATATCAACCTGAGCTATGTGTTCGTCAATTACATATACTCGAGCCCAACCATCTTTCGGTTCTTCCAAATCGGATTTCTCCACATATTCAACAATCTTGTTACCAAAATCCCTATCAGAATGATACGGATTCGTTAACAGATACAAAACAACATCATCACCTCCAGAAAACTCCTTTAAGTAAGACCTCAACAAAACATCCCATCCTTTCCTATATTCCCATTTGAATATACTCAAGAACACAAACTTTTTCCCCAAATCTAATCCATTTAAAGATGACCCCATCACTAAATTCCCTATTGGCCCAAAATCTAATGACTCATACTTAACTGGATCAAAAAAATCAAGATCAACAGGCTGAACAATCTTTACAATTTTCAATGGATCAACCCCGCTTTCAGTAAAAGTTTTCACATGAAAATCAGTAGGAACCCAAACAAAATCCAAAAGATTACACCTTTTCACATGTTCATCATTAACTCTATCAGTCTCAAACATGGTCCTTCCAACTACAACCTTAAAATGACCATAACCAATAGGTGGACATGGAAGTGTATCAAAAAGTGGAGGGTACCAAGCACCAGGTTCACTATGACAAACAACAACAGTCTCATTCAACTTACACTCTCTTTGGTGAAGCTCAATAGCTAAATTTCTCATTTCTAAAGGTAAACCCTCCCAAAATTCAAGATTTTGAAGATCCCCATGTTGCTCAATTTTCAAACTGAAGATTAGATTTTTATTCATTGAGTACTTGTGTAAAGCTAAAATGTATGACCAAGCTTCTGAACTGTACCCACCTCCTGAAAGAAATGGAGCCATCCATAGAACACAATAAGGGGCTGTGTAGCTGGGGTTTCTTGAAATTTGCTTCTTCATGTTTATGGCATGTGGATTCAGCAAATTCAATCTGAAAAAGTGTTTCTTGAAGTGATCTGTTTTGCTAATACTGAATGAAATTGCTAATAGGAGTATCAATATTGATATAACATAAAAGGGTTTGGATTTTCCGATGAAAGGAAGAGTCCGGCAGAGCGACGGCGGCGGTGGCGGCGGTGGCGGTGGGACGTGGCCGGAATCTAGTCTTTCGGCGGAATGCATAATCAGAATGGAGATAGAGCACAGTGTTTGAGCAAAAAATACCTTTATGCTCTTAGTTAATTTTTAATAACAAGGACTATGAGAATTTTTATTGATAAAACTAAAATATTTTTTACTTTCATCATCTATTATTTATTTTTTCAACATTCTCTCATTCTTTCAATTGATTTTTTTTTTCAATTTTAATGAAGAACTAATTTACTCAAATTTTTTTTTTTTACTCTTTTCGGTCATGAACATCGTCCATATATATTTACATAAAAGAAACTCAATACAACAATAGATAATTTCAAGAATTCAATTCAAAGATCTTAAAAACTCAAACTCAACTCGACTCGAATCAATAAAGATGAAGGGACACGTGGATAAACTCAATCTAATATTGTGTTAGCGTTACATATCTAGGATAAAGATTGGACACTTAAAATTGAACGATCAACTTGTTCTCCTGAATCCTGAACTTTCCTTTTCTTGTTAGCCCTAGTTCTCAAAGTCTTAATATGTAAATGATAGAAAACTCACACTTTGAAACTTATATGAGGTCAAAAATGACCTCAACATTGAGTGATTGAGTAGAGGAGGGGTGAAAAAAACTATCAGAATGCCCCTCATTAATAGTATCATCGGAATACTATGGTGAAGTTTCTTTTCAACTCCTTTTCAGTTCATTTTCTTCTAAAATCCAGTGATGACATGTGTTTTATGAAACATAGCATAAATAACACTATACATTTTATGTACAATAATATAAATAGCACTTATGGGTGTGTTTTATAAATAAGTGTAACAATGAACAATATTGTAGCAGGTCTGTTACCGCACGCTCTTCTAAATAAGTAATTTTGCACCAAAAAATTATCTTTCGAATCCTTTTGATAAAAAATTTCATCGAAATTATTTTTAAACATGTTTCTAAAGTACTTTCAATATTATGATTTGATTTTGACCAAAAAAGTTTGGAATAATATATTTTGCTTACGGTCTTTAGCTAGAATACTTAGGAGGGTATTGCAAATAAAATGCATACCAAAATAAAGAGGCGAAGTGAAACTTACAATATATCCATGTGGTGACTAACAATTGACATTTCATTTAACCATATTATTTCCTTGAGATCAATTAAAATTATCAAAGGCTTCAAAAAGAAGAGTAGGAAATTAAAGAAATTAATTCGTTATAAAATTTATTTTCTTAAATATTAGTCCAATTATAATTACAAAACACTAATTCCTGTAAATCAGCAAGAAATAAGAATTAACTATAGTAAAAAAAAACAATAATTCGTTAAATACTTTTGTTATA
>JAPFFP010000008.1:1884137-1901825 GCA_026153255.1 Solanum medicagineum | reverse complement strand
TTATAAGGAAAACTAAAAATGAATATTATTCTCGAAGAATTAAAGAGTTGTAGCTATAGTTTGGATATTTATAATTTATAGCTATTGTTTAAGATGCTACAATAAAAATAAAAAGTCATCTTTCTCCTTACACTCTCACTTCTCTCCCTATTTCTTATGGGTCAGGTCAAATTTGAGTGAATTATAATGGAGCAAGGCAACAAACGGATCAAGACTTAACCCACCCAATCGAATCCAAATTTACTTGGGTCAAAATAGGCTGGGTCAAAACAAGTTGAGTAATGAATTATAGAGCGAGTTAAGATCCAACCTGATCCAACTTTTTCTAAATTTTACTTATTCTATTTAAATATTTTATAATTTAATTAATTTTTTTCTTTATTATGGTTATATAAACATATTAAATTAAAAAAATTGAAAATATTTTGACAAGATCTCTTAGTCAATTCGGGTTGTATATCAATCCAATTTAAATGGATTGATATGGGTTGTATTAAGATAAAGTTAATAAATAGAGGGGTTATTAACTCGCCAAATTTCAACGAGTTAGGTGGGTTGAGCTTAATTTTATCACCCTAATATCAATACATGCTTTTAGGTTGTATCCTCTCTCGCTTTATATTCTTTTATTTTTTTTGTGGTGTTAGGCTATTATTTATAATACATGAATATTATTTATTGTTTTGAACTATGTTAAATAGAGCGAATAATTTAAATATAATAAAGAATTATTTTTAAGTCAAAACATATCGAACAAGTATATTTTGTTTTATTTCAAATAATTAAAAAATAATTTTTAACCCTTGTATTTATAATACAACAAAAAGCATTAATGTGAATGCCTGTATAAGTCACTTCTGCGCATTAAGCATTTCAAGTACCCTTTTTTGGACTTTATTATTTGTGTAGGACAAAAGAGTCTCTTTCGGAAAAGTCATCCTATTTCGGTTTTATTTTATGTGATTTTTTTTATTTAAAAAAAATATTATTTTATTTTAAAATAAATTGTTTTTAATTTTTTTATTTTTAATAAAATAATTTTTAGCAACATAAATATTTAATAATGATTTTTAATTATTAATTTTAATTTTTTTTTTTTAATATTATAACAAGCTAAAGAGTGTCATACTATTTAACTTGTGTATGTTTCATTTTCATTAATTTTTTTTGACAAGTTTAATTCCTGGTTATGAGTTTGACTTTTTGAAGGGGAAATTAAAAAGTAAATGGAAAACATACCTATCATTCAACCATTAAAAGTAATTAGAACAAGCCTAAAATTATTATTTTTCACTTACTTATAATTTTATATTCATAATAAATTTATTGAAATGTTGGGACTAAATAGAAAAAACACTTTGGTTCGTTTGGTACGAATGATAACATCAAATAGTTTTAGGATTAAATTATAGTGTTAATTTATTATTTAACATCAAATATTATCATTATAAAAGGAGGATTGTTGTAGCTTCTCAAATTGTATTGATAAATTATTTTGCTAGATTGGTGAAGAGCAACAAGTTCTCTAGTCAAACGAAGATGGCGGAACTGAATGGGCTGAAACTGGAGCAGAGGCATGGAAAATCAAGAGTGAGAGTAGCTAGGGTTTGGAGAGATCGATATGGAAAGCATCAGTTTGCTGAATGGAATGTTAGCATCAGCCTCCTCTCCGATTGTTTACCTGCATATGTCTCCGGCGATAATTCCGATATCGTCGCCACTGATACCATGAAGAACACTGTAATTCATCTATAACACCTTATATTCATTTATAGATTCAAATCTGGCGTCTCAATAAAATAGGTGGGACAGAGACATATTTAACTGAATAAAAATTGCTTGCACATTTGGAAAGCCGTACTTTAGTGACTTGACCCGCTGCCCGGCTGTGGATCTGTTGCTCGATTTCGTCATCCGTGAAACTAATACAGAAATGCTAATGTTTTGGTTTTCAGTAGTTTTCGAAGAAATTGGACGATCCTGAGTCATGAATGAGACTGTAGGATTGATTTAATTGTTTTATATATTGTATGATCACGGACTTTCTTCACTTTTTGTTGAATAGACAAGTAGCTTGTACTTTGGTCTGGAAACAAAATATGATTATAATCTTAATTATTTATTATATTTGAGGTTTTCATTGTATGTTAGTTCTGATTATTGAACTCTGAAACAGGTATATGCAAAAGCTAAGGAATGTTCAGAGCAACTCTCAGCTGAAGATTTTGCAATTGTTCTTGCAAAGCACTTTACCTCCTTTTATCAGCAGGTAACACTTTGTCACCTTGTCAAGATCTAATAATCCCCAATTTATTTGGGACTGAGGCATATCTTGTTAATATCTAATAATGAAATCTCAGTAAGACAATAATTGAATGTCAATGGAACAGTGTTTCCGGTAGAATTTTCTGATTTTTATTACTGGAAGTAAAAATGAACTTGTTACAAGAAATACAATGCTCTTAAACTGAAGGGAAGAAAGGAACAAAGCAGCCATTGATGGGCTTGATTTCTTGAGAGAATGAGAAAAGAAGAGATCAGAAGAGGAAGTGAAGGATCAGAGGAGAGAGGGAGAGAATGTGAAGTGGAAAGAGGGAACTGAGACAGTCCTCAGTTTTGTATGATTTTCACCATAAGTCCAACCCCTTTTATATGAGTGAGCAAACAGTCAACTAATTTCAACCATGTGCCCCTCACTTGATTATTAGTATATCTAGATTCATTACAATCTTGCCAATTGCCATTTAATGATGTTAGTTACTGCGACTGACTACTTGGTTATTTTAGCCTCTGAAGTAAGTAATGTCGGAAGGGTACCATGTTAATTAAACATCTAAGGTATGTGTTGTCAGCATTCCTAAAGACATCTCATTTTTTCGCATATCAATCCAAGATTATGTCCATTAATCTGTCCATTGCCCTGTTCAGAAGAACAAACAATTGTATTTGTTGCTTTCTGTTGTGTTTGGAGTCCCGATGTTCTTGTGCTTTGCTTGTGACATTGCGTAATATAATTATAGGACTGACTTATATGGATTGTACAACACACTTTACAAGGATCTTCTCAAGTGCTTTTTCATATTCTGTTGCTGTAGGTCACTGCTGCAATTGTTAATATAGTTGAAAAGCCATGGGAACGTGTTAGCATAAAGGGCCAACAACATGATCATGGTAAGCCTTTTGATTTACAGCCCAATGTGTTGCATACTTCCGTAATCAATTCCCCCCTCCCTTCAGAAGTTAAATGAAGCTCTACCTTACCTTATGCTGCTAATCTCATAATTTGTGGTGAGCATTCTTCTTGATTTCTCATCTGCTGCTAGGCTGATTTCCTTTCTTTCTTACTCTTGTTTCATCTCCTTGGTGTCAAATTAATTTTATTAGACCAGCACATAAGTTATTTGGAATTCCAGTCCCATTGTAAGTAATGATAAGGCATTTTGTGAGTAATCTAACTTCCTTTTTACCCCTATGTTATTATTTCAGAGAATTAGCCAGTTTTACAGACTTCCGAGCTTTCATTTAACTATACGGTGTCAAATTTTATTAGGCAAATTCAAGTTCAGAGTTAAGTCAGAGACAATTTTGCTTCCAAATAATGAGTTCTTTACGTTAAAGCTTCCTAGATAGTCTAAGTACTCCTAATTTTCAAGAAAGAAAAAATCTAAATTCTCCTATTTCTTGTTTGATCATGATCATATTTGAAAAATTAGTTCTTTATGAAATGCTAAAAGATTAAGCTTGATAATGGCTACAATCTAGTTAATGCAGATAACTAGATAAACCTGATCTAACATTGTAGTCCTTGTTTGGACGCATCATGAGTTTCTAAAGTTTTTATTTGCCCGCTGTTGGTTCAAACTAGAATGAGCTCAATCTAGGTGATTTCTTTTCATTTCCCATGTCTTGGTAGGCAGAGTTACCTAGGAAACTTATCTTACTTAAACATGTTTCCTTGATAAAAAGGACTCTATCTTCCAAAAGCCTTGTTTGCTTGATGGTGAATAGACTACAAGTTTGTTGCTTTCTCCTTTTTCTCAATCAATCACCATTTGCTATCCTTTTACTGCTACTAGGAGATGGCTCAACTAGTTTGCCCTCAATTGGGCTGAGAATGAAACTCAATGTGGTCAACTTTTCTTTTGTCAAATGCTTCCAAGAGTTTTTTATGTCTGAAACTACCTTTTTTGGAAATACTTTTCAAATCCATTTTATCTGAGCATATCAATTTTTAGCTAATAAAAGGCCTTAAAGTTGGCCCTCTTATCATATGTTACAAGGAGCTATAATTTCCTGGAACATAGCTGCTAAATCCTAAGAGTTGTAGTTCGTAGACCCCTTAGACCTTGAATTTATTGGTCCAGAATATGGAATCTGGGAGTTGAATACTGGGAGTTGAATACTGGAGGAGACGCTGGGGTTTGAAATCCCAAAGAGGGGCCTTGTTGTATGAATCAAAATGAGTTGTCGCTGCTGATCCAATGTTCAATGAATTTAAGGAGTCAAGTGGGTGCATGGGCAAACATCTAGCTTTGGGATGCCCGGGTGCCTTAAGCCATGATGTTGCTTTTGTTTGATTTCTCTAATTTGTGGCACCTCCTTAGTTCGGTTTCATTTATACAATCTGATTTTCCATCTGATGAGGTTTCCATTATCCACTTAGACTAACGAAGAAATTGGGTTTCCTTGAGATTAATTATTGTTGTATGTTGCCATCATTACAAGGTTTTAAGCTTGGCTCTGAGAGACACACAACTGAAGTAATGGCCGATAAATCAGGAATATTGCGCATGACATCTGGTATTGAAGGATTATCAATTCTGAAGACAACTAAGGTTAATACCTGTTATACATCTGCCTAAATTTCCTTTATTTTCTGTTTCAAGTTGTTGCCGGTAAAGTTACAGTTCCACATACCTAAAAACAAGAAAGAAAAAGGCTGAAGTTTGAATAAAAGTTTTTTACAGCATTCCTATTAAGAAATGCAATACTCCTTTAGTAGAAACAAGATATGTCACACTCCAAAGGAAGTCTTTTTAGTTTGTCTTCTTTCAACTCTCCCACCTTCCGGACAGAGTTAGTGGAGGTGTGGTGCTATGGATCAGCTGCAAGGCCGTAAAGGTTGTACTTTCAGGAATGATGAAGAAATAGGTGAGATATAGTTTTGAGATGATCTATGTGGGTCAGAAAAGATCCGTTCAGCCCTACACAGGTCCTTAGCCTTCTTTACTCTTAAGAGTGGAGTGCCAGCATCCAATATACTTCTTCCTATAGGAAGTAGGGACTTTTTCCTACATGTGATTAAAATATGGAGTAATGCTTTTTCACTCTAAACAAATGCCTACCAAAATTTCACTTAATAAGTGCATTGTCGATTTGTGTAACAAATAGCTCATTGAAACAGTCAGGTTTTGAAGGATTCATTAGGGACAAATACACTATGTTGCCTGAAACACGGGAAAGGATGATGGCTACAGAGGTCACTGCATCTTGGAGGTAATTTATTATCTTTTTATATTTCTGAAAGCAATGGTGTTAAAGTTTTCCTTCATGAATGAGATCTTACCCTGTTTCATTCTAGTCATTGTTGGCCGTTTTGTAAACTTGAACGTTGGTTTATATAGGTACTCTTTTGAATCTCTCTCAAGTCTTCCCCTGAAGCCTCTGTATTTCACAGAGAGATACATGGATGTGAAAGAGGTCCTAGTTAACACATTCTTTGGACCATCTACTGAAGGAGTATACAGTCCTTCTGTTCAAGCCACACTTTACGAAATGGCAAAGACTGTTCTTGCAAGGTCCTTCTCTCAATTTCAACTCATAATACGTTTTCCGTTTTCCTCGCCCACACATAAGAGAAACTAAACCTCAAAAACAGTTTATTTTCTTCGTCAAGTTACATAATTGCTATGAGTCCTTATGGTTTCTAGGTATTGTTTCTTCCAGGTTTCCTGACATTTTATTCATTCAGTTGAAGATGCCAAATCTCCATTTTCTACCAGTCAATTTGCCAAGCAAAGATAATTCAGTAATTGTTAAGGTAAAGTTTTCCTTCCCTCATTTGCTGGACTGCAGTGAAACTGTGTCCTGAAATGCAGTGAATTTGATGACCATGTTATTCCCAACCCTTGTAATGATATTTACCAGGCAACATCCCATCCAAAACTGGAAAAATTTCCATGAGAAAAGATGGTCAATTACTTGAGCTTTAGCCTGCTCTCTAGCTGAGCAAAACTAAATAAGCCTTGATTGAGGGACTTCCCTTACTGACGACAAAAGTGGACGTTGTCAAGTTCAAGACTAATTCGGCCAAGATGACGTCAGTCATGCGTATTGATTCTTTAAGCAGCTTTGAATGGTATATACAGCATACATATGGATTTAAGAGGAAAGAAAACTTGCAAAAAAGAGGAAACAAAATATAATTAAAAAGAACGATAAGATATTGATATTTCTAGCATCATCTTACTGGCAGTTAGCATCATCTTACTGGCAGTTTTGTGTTTTGTGGTGTATATTACCTTTACCTGTTCCAAAACAAAAGAAAAAGAAAGATAAGAAGAAACTGGTGCTTGATAAATGGACAAAAACTACACTGGCTAAGAAGAAACTTAACAAACTATGTAATTTCTTTCTACCTGCTTTTGTCATGGCATGGTGGCATCATAATCATCGAATTTCTGTCATCTCTGGAAGCTGGAAAATACTAACTTTTCCGAAGTACTGGAAACATGTCAATACTGGAGGGATGGCCTGCATGGATTTGGCCTCAGGGAAGGAAGAGAGCAGTGGTGGGGGGCTTGAATTTGTTGGCAATAGGATAACTTGAGTGATCCCGCCCCCATGTTAGCATAATGAATCCACATTCTCAATTTAATAATAACTTAGCGCATCATGCCAAGTCATGGCGATGCAGTATCTACATGTATTGGATGAGTTTGAAACAAGAGAAGTTAATGCGGTGGATACAGTTTATGATCCACGTAAAAATGATTCTCAAGTTACATTTCTTTAACCGTGTATTGTCCAGTCGCTTCAGATGTTTTAGTTTTCCAGTTCTATTGTTGCATTGCATATTGCTTTCATTCATTGATCTTCTTGACTTGATCATGCTCTCATGAGGTTGAATCAATGATTGATATTTAATCTATTGCAACCTTTCAGTTTGCTGACGATGTTTATTTGCCAACGGATGAACCACATGGAACAATTCAGGCGACTCTCAGTCGTCTTAGATCAAAGATGTGAAGTACTGCTGATCTATGTTCGTTTTCTTACATTTTAGTTATTGCCAACCCAACCTGACATGGTTTTGAAACTTTGAAGTTTCGTTGTCGGCATGTAAATATGGGTATCAAATTGTCATTGTCATATAAAATAAATTTGTGTTGTTTCTTTCTCAAGTTCTTGGACAACATGATCTATCAGTGTGATGTAATCCAACTTGATAATAAATGGACGTCTTGTTCGAGTCCTATTGATCAGCGTCTTGTGTATATTCCAATTATACCTCTCAAATTTGTGTTGATCCTTAAATTTTTATACTTCAATTACGAAGGTTCTTTAATTCCAATGGGTTTTTTTTTCTCTGTCATTTACTGGCTGAGTCGAATAATAATTGCAACTTTTTATTTCGTTTGTACAAGCTCGGTGATCAAAGGGGAAATAAATAAGAAATTTGATCATTATCATTCATTTAGCCTCTTCAAACAAACGAAAGAAATTGGAAATAATAAATGAGTAGAATCTTTTAAAAAAATCACACAACTTATCCTTTAAATATTTTTGATAGACAATCTAAATTTTCCTCTAGGAGTACAAGGAAGAACTACTACTCAGCGAGATTTTATTTTTGGGGAACTTTTAAAAGCTATCTCAAACTTTTATCATTAACTTTTATCATTTAGGGGTCGTATGGTGTGAGGTATGCGTTATAATAATCCATGAATACATCCCATGTTTAGTTGGAGGTATAAGATAATCCTTAGACTATTTATCTCATTATTTTTGCGTTAGTGATGGGATAAGTTATCTCATATATAGGGTGGGATAACTTATACCGGGATTAATTATGCTAGATAGTATGTTGCCAACCAAACGACCCCTTATAGTATTGGATTGAATTTCAATCTTAATTCATTGTAAAAAATTTGTACCTTCATTGTAAATTTATGAATATTTTAAATGGTTTTTTAAAACTTATAAGTATCAATCATCTTTCGTAAATAATCAAATATTTTCTTCAAAATATTATGATCAAACGTACGATAAAATTTTACTTTGAAATAATTTTTAAAAGTATTTAAAAATTATGATCAAAGACTAATTTAGTCATGTGAATCACTGTTTATGGATTTGTAATTAAATTTTGACTTGTGTTACGTCGCAAAATGCTAAAAGAAATGTTTTTTTTTCCTTAAAAAAAAGGATTCAGGAAACATAGATCCCATAAAATATAAGTATATTATTGTAAACTTATATTATTGTAAATTCGATTACTGTTTACGTCATTTTAGTCCCTTGAAATTCTTCAACTACCTCCTTGTTTGGCTTTAACAATATAAAAATGCAGAAGAGTTTTAACAGACAATTTGTCCTTTTCTTCTTATTCTTTTCCCAAATACTAAGAGGAAATCCAGGAATCTTCTTCTTTTTCTATTCAGAAAAACCAATTTCCTCCTGATTTCCTTGTTCTAGAAGATTCCTTTTTTTTTTAAAAAAAATTCCCAATTTCTTATGTTGGCACATACGTAATTTTCTCAATATAAATTACAAATTTTGCATTAATACAACTTGGGTCTGGTGATTCTTGAATTTTCTGTGTTAAAGTTGTGATTTTTATCTGGAATTTTCGATATGAGTTCAGGGGGAGAAAAGAAGAACGTTGTTGTGATTGGGGGTGGAGCTGCTGGTTCTCTTGTTGCTAAAACCCTTCAAAATGTGGTCAATGTTTCTCTCATTGATGAGTAAGCATTTCCTTTTTGTATCAGCTTTTTGTCACTTATCCTTCAATTGTTTGTGAATTTGTGTGAATTTTGATGACGTGTTAGCTTTATGAGTGTTCCTAACTCGTCACAAAGATAGGGATAAGGTTTGCGTATATCCCACCCTCCCTAGCTACTGGTCAGTGAGAGAATACATGTTATGTTGTTATACTTATGAGTGTCCCTAGTCCAGTGCCGGAGCGACGGTATAATTAGGGGGTTTTCGAACCCCCTTTAAACTATTAATATATGGTAAAATAATCTTTTATCTATAGATAATAGATGTCGAACCCCCTCGATTAGTTTGTGTGTTTGCTTTTTAAAATTTTGAAACCCCTAAAAGAAAATCCTGGTTCCGCTACTGGTCACTACCTTGCAAATATAGGTATAAAGTATGCGTACATCCTACCCTTCCAGATTGCCGTGGCAGTACTACATTGTTTATGTTGTGGTTGATGTTAGATTTATGAATGTCCCTACCCTGCAAGGATAAGCTAAGGTTTGTGTACATCCGTATCCTCCTCAGACCTCATTTGTAGGATTTAGACCTCTTTATGTTTTTGTTAGCTACATGAGTGATTTAGGTTGATGGTTTAAAATTCTTGTTTTTTTTTAATCAAGGCTACTTGTTTGTGCTTGTTTATCACTCTACTATGGTTTGTTGTGTGCTTAAATTAACTGAATGCGTGAAAATGGAACAGGAAAGATTATTATGAGATAACATGGGCAAGCTTAAGGTGTATGGTCGAACCTGATTTTGCAAAAAGATCTGTCATTTTTCACTCTGAGTACCTTCCTAGTGCGAAAGTCATTTCATCAGCTGCAGTTGACATCACAGACACTGATGTATTGACCAAACAAGGCAGCCGAATTGCATATGACTATCTTGTTGTTGCCACTGGTCATACACAAAGTGGTGCTGTGGCGAAAACGGAGAAGATCAGTCAATACCAAGCAGGTACTGGTCCAATCTTGAGGTTACTTTTGTATTCTGCTTTCGTAGAACTCAAAAGCTAATTGGTAACTAGTTTTGCTTTTATCTTGAGGCACTTATTTTAAGAAATTCGACAAGGTTGGGTACTAAAATGGTGTGTTGAAGTGTGTGTCCATCTCATTATAAGCTTATGATATTAGACAGAGCACACTTTTATTTTTTAATTGTATTCTCACCCCCTCACATGCAGGCCTGATTCTCTTTTCATGGGCCAAGCATGTGAAAATTCAGTTTTGGTAAGGCTGGTGGTGAGATTCAATCGCTGGACCTCTGCATGCTCTGATACCATGTTGAAATGAGCTTTTAGATGAGATGATCACACACTTCAACATGATGATATATTGCCATCACCTTACAGACAACTGTCTTATTTTGCGATCTCATTATTATTGAACATGCGCAATTACCTTGTTTTAGATTGACATTTTTACCTGTATCATAGTTGCGCATTTTGTTTCATAGTTTCCATCACTTCAAAAACCATATAATAGAGAACTTTGAGAAGGTGGCTAAGGTATATGGAAAAAAAGGATTAAAGAGAAAATAGAATCCGATTTGTCTCCTCTCCTCCTGTTTAGGATCCTAGAGAGGCTAAAAGAAATTGTTAGCTCTAGTTATGTTAGCAGCACAGATTACTAGATGTTGTTTGTAGAATACCATAGATTGATGTAGGCTCTTTACATTTGGTATACCTAGTGTATATTGGGACTTAGATTACAACGTTGTTAAATTATTTCCTCTGAAATCATTTCGTCTGAGAGGAGAATCTCTTACCTAGGTATGAGTGATTTATCATGAAAGAGTACAACAACAACAATAACATACCTAGTATAATCTCACGAGTTGTTTCTGAAGACAGTAGGTTGTACGTAGACCTTACCCTTACCTTTGTAGGATAGAGAGACTATTTCAAATAGATAATCGGCTTAAAAGAAATGATCTTGAAGCAGGGTTACAAGAAAAATATGACAGCACCCATAGCAAGATACAAAGCAAATGAAGCAACATATTTATGAAGGAGTAATAATACAAATCAAACTTCCTTTGTTCATTAAACCAAACTTAAATTGTACTTGATCAGGGTATGGATAACTTGTGCTCAACTCTTGTTCCCTGGTTTACAGAGTATGAAAAGATAAAGGCTGCTGAGTCCATATTAATAGTCGGAGGAGGGCCAACAGGTGTGGAGTTGGCTGCTGAAATTGCAACAGATTTTCCTGATAAGAAGGTGACATTGGTGCACAGGGGGTCAAGATTGTTGGAATTTATTGGAGAAAGTGCTGGCAAAAAGGCACTGAATTGGCTTATTTCAAAGAAAGTTGAAGTCCTATTAGGGCAATCTGTCGATGTAAACACTCCATCAGATGGTGTTTATAGGACATCTGGTGGAGAAACTGTGGCTGCTGATTGCTATTTCCTTTGCACCGGTACACAATTTGGTTCGGCATGGCTAAAAAAAACAATCTTGAAGGATAGTTTGGACAGTCGTGGAAGGGTAATGGTTGATTTGAATTTGAGGGTCAAGGGTTGCAACAATATCTTTGCTATTGGGGACATCACTGATGTTCCGGTAAGTCAACCATACTTTCTGTAATCTCTTACATGTTCTCATTCATCACGCATGTTGTCTTCCCCATAATCCTTTAAATGCCAACCTCCTTTTCCCATAATAGCTATTACTGTACCAATAAAAGCTCCACGCATTGTAGTAATTCTCACGTCATAAGAACAATTTATCCTCAATATATCCTTACTTTGTGATGGATGAAATGCAGGAACTTAAACAGGGATATTTGGCTCAAGAACACGCAAAGGTAGTAGCCAAGAACATCACATCGTTAATAAAGGGTGTAGAAGATGATCACAAATTGGCTGTATATAAACCAGCAACCAAGGGATTGGCTATAGTTTCTCTAGGGAGAAAAGATGCAGTGGCTCAATTTCCTTGTCTGTCAATTGCTGGACGCGTTCCAGGCATGATAAAATCCGGGGATCTATTTGTTGGAAAGACGCGCAAGGGACTTGGTCTACAGCCTGGTGCTTAATTGTCTTGTATATTAGGAAATATGCATGCTATAGAAGTTACATTTTATATATTGGTTTCGAAACATGTTATACGTTAAAGGTCTATGTCCATACTACCATCTCGCTTGATATTCCATTTTTCTGATATTCTAAAATACTAAGTGTTTGTGTTTCTGCGGCCCTCAGTTCTTCTAGTCCATAGCTTATTGCTGCAACATAACTTCCTATAAATCACTAAAAATGAATATTTAGTTTTGGATTGGTTAATGATCCACTTATTGCATCAACTCGATCCATTATGATCCTCTTAATTCAACCTATTTTAAATTGGATTGATGTGCAACTTAAATTGATCCTGTTATTGTATTAACTCAATCCATTTTGACCCTCTAAATTAGACTGATATGCAACTCAAATTCATCCATGAGAAAGGTTATCTAAATATATTTATAAAAATAACTTTTCATTGATGTGTTATATGTAGTTATAAAATAACTTCCTCTATCTCAATTTATGTAGCATTTTTCGTTTGTGAGTATCAAACAATTTAAGTTTGATTGAGATTTTTCGCATGAAATCTTCAAACTTTTTGAAACGAAATTTATATATTTGTAAACTACATAAAAAATCTTGTAAGTCAAAATAATTTTTAAAAAAATATATGATCAAAGATAAATTTTGTTGAATTTCGAGATTTGAAAACTGACAGGCTTTAGTTTAGTTTAGTTACAACTCGCAAGTACAATTTTACTAGGTTTGCTAACACTATTTGTATGTGTCTGAATTTTTCTGTTTTCTCTCCCGTATTTTATTTCATTCCTTTTATACACCATATCAATTCTATTTCGTTCATCATATTCTTTGATTTAATTTTCTCCTAATTCAATTAATCATATTCAATTTTCAAATTTCGAATATTTGATTTTCTCCCTCCATATCATGCTTTACAGTTTTAGGTAATTAATATAATTGATTTATTTTAGATTATAATTTGTATAATTTGATCTACCTTTATTCAATTTTAACTTTCAATAAGAAGATACAAGTTTACGGCTGAACAAACTCCGCAAAAGATAATTATGCAAGGTATACAAGAGGACTGCAAAAAAATTTGTTGTTAATGAGTACTTCAAGTGTTATTTCATGAGTTATATTTGTATCAATAATTCTTATATGGTATTGTATATGATTAGTTGGGATGTGTATCTATAACACTGTTATTGTAGATTTTTGTATTTATATCAATGTCATATTTATTTGTCTTTTTATTATATTTTTTCAGGAATAATATACAATTATATTGTTTACTTAGTTTTATACAAATAGCTGTCAATTGCATACATACAAATAGTTGTCCAGCATTTATTCTTTGTATATCTTAAACAATTGAATTATATACATTATAATATGTATATCAAATCAAATATGTATAAGTCATGCAACTTTTTGTGATTGACTTTGAATTTTTTACCTATAACTCGGAATAAATTCAAAGTCATGCAAAAAAATTTAATGAAAAAAATTATTTAAATAGATTGGGCTAGAAATCCCCCATCCCTTGCCAAAATGTGAACTTGAAGCTCATAGTTTCCCAAGCTCTCTTGCTCTTGTTGAATTCTCTTTGCACTATTTTCCAAAGCAGAACGGCAATGTTCTATTTGGATGAATTTTAGTGTCATTATTTCTCCAATACTCTCAGGAATCTCCTCCATATTATACAACCAGAGCAATCCTAGTTGCTCAAGCATAGGAAAATTATCACTACCAGCTTCCCACCTTTCTAGATCTCCTCCTGTAATTCTTAGATATTTTAATTTGTGAAACACAACATCTTCATCTAGTTTCCAGTATGTACCCCGGAATGCATAAACCCCTTGGAGCTCCTCAAGATTGGGTAAATAATTAGCTAGCAAATTCACTACTTCCCATGGCATTTTAACAAAAGATAATCTCAACTCCTTGAGATTAGGAGGTAAAATCATCCGGTCAATGAATCCGTTTCCTCTTAGGTCTAGTGTCTCCAGTTTCTCTAGAAGATTGAGAGAATCAAAATAATCAGTCTTGTCTCCACGTATAATGCATAGCTCTTTTAGATTGGGAGTTCTTCTTATGATTTCCGCAACAAAAGGAGAGTCACAGAGATTAAGTGTTTGCAAGTTATTGAGAAACAAAGATTTTTCTGTCTCAACAGGATTACATATATATAGTCCCCATTCAATATCCACATGCCTTATCTCTGACACTGTCCAAATATCTACTGGGATTTTCTTCACCTTTTCCTGTCTTACAACATATGTAAGAATTATGGTCTGTAGATTCCTCAGTTTGGCTAGTGAAAGAGCTTCCTTAATATTAGCTGCAACATATCTCAAATGTACAAGCTGAGGTATTATGCTAGAGGAATCATACTCGATTGATAATACGTCCAACACCTTAAGCAACTTCAACTGGGAAACAATGGAGAAAATCCCTTCTGAAAAATTCGAACTAAAATATTTCATTGAAATAAAGGTGCGGGTTATACCACTGCTATGCCTTGTAGGATAAACTTGTTGCTCTTGAAGATCGGTCAGAAGGATCACTCTCCGTTGATCATACATAGCTTCAGGGACATTTCCATTCATGACATGCACAACATTTTCAGTATGAGCTTCTCTTAGGCATAGCTGGCGAAGAAGATCGTGAATTTTGCAAGTTTGAATCCTTCCATTACGACTTCTTTGTCTACTTGTCAAAATTAGGCTTCTATCAATCAACTCTTGTAGATACTCCTCAGCCACCAATTCTAACCTTTTGTTGCTTCGTTCCTTTATGAATTGCTCGGCGATCCATAGACTAATCAACTTGGAAGCATCAATCTCCATGTCTTCTGGGAAACCTCCAACATAGAGAAAACAAGCCCTCAAATGTTGGGGCAAGTAATTGTAGCTCAAAGAAAGAATTGATTGGCACTGTTCAGATACAGTACCAAAGAACGAGTTCAGATTTTCCTCAACCTTCGTCCAATTCTCATACGTTGGGTCCATTTTTCCAACAAGTCCAGCAACGACAACAACCGAGAGAGGTAATCCTTGACATTGTTTTACAATATGCTTCCCTGTTTCTTCCAGGTGAGGAGGACAGGGATGTTTGTTGAATACCTTTTCACTAAATAGATTCCAACTATCATCAAAACTCAGAAAGGACTTACAATGAGGCAGAAAAACAGGACAACTGACATAATCAGCAACGTACTTGAGCCGAGTGGTTAGTAGAATCCGACTTTTGTTGTCGTCATTTGGGAATATTCTTTGCATTTGGTCCCAAGCCTCAGTACTCCAAATATCATCAATGACAATTAGAAATCTCCTGCCCTTCAAGCCTCTATGCACAAGCTCCATTAGTTGATCGTTGCTCATTTCTTGATTGCTTCCAGTAACAATTGAAGAGACAAGTTCAAGAAGCATCTGTCTCTCATTGTATTCTTCAGAGATAGTGACCCATGCATGTCTATCAAACCGAGAACGAATATATGAATCATCATAAACTTTTCTGGCAAGAGTTGTCTTACCTATACCGCCCATACCAAAAATTGGTATGACAGTTAACTCGTCTGTTTGGGCAGTGAGGTAGTCGAGTATGGTGTTGAAGTCATCCTCCATCCCAACAACAGTATTTTCCTCAACTTCACTTTTTTCTGGCGAGGAGGGAGTTGTTGCTAGTTCTGCAGATCTGCTTCCATGTTTGTTTAATTGGATCTGCATCACCTCTTTCCTGAGAGAATGAACATCTTGTTCCACTTTTAGCAATTCTTCCTCGAAGAGTTGACAAGCCCTTTCTCTATTCTCTGTGGAATCAGCTAGAATGATGCTACTTAGAGTTGAATCAACATTATCTTCTGCTTTGTATACTACATCTCTGATCCTCTTTTCAATAACCTAGAAATTGAAAATCGATAAATTAATTAATATATAACATGTGTAAGATTAAGATATTTACATACCTTAAGAGTTTGAATATCCTTGGTAGTATTATCTTCAAGGAAAAGTTGCAGATGAGAAAGATTGTGACAGAGAGATTGAAGATGGTGTTGCATACAGGTTGTACAAACCAAAGATTGATTGGGTTTCAAGAGTTGTTCCAATGTATAGATAAGTGAAGTAAGAGCAGCATACGCCATTTCTCTTTGTTTTGTGGAATAACTAAAAGATAAGACCTTGCAGATATAATATCTCTGTCTAAATGGTTCTCTTCACTAATGTACAGAAATTTACTATCTTAAAAGATTTGTCTTTTACTCTTGATAAAATAATTTACAAGTATATAAATATATATCTAAGAATTATTTTAGATTACAAGTTTCAAAAATCTTTTTTTTTTTATTAAACAATGTGTCAAGTCAGATAATGCCACATAGAATTAAACGGAGAAAATAATTTTAATTGAAGGAACAGTAAGATCAAAATACGGCAAAAGGGAAGACTGAAAAGTGTATAGTAGCACATGTGAATTGCACAACTTTGAGATACAATTATTAACTCTCCCTCACATGGACTTGTACTATTTTGAAACCAACTAAACAACAACCACTTGTTTTCTTTTTACCATCGGAGTCCATTATATGTGGTAAAAATTAAATACATATATATATATATATATAATATTAATATTATATACTGACACTTACATTACAGAAAGACTAAATGATGTATTTGATTAAATGTAAAGTTACATAACAAGAAGATCAGGAATTAATTCTCACATAATATATTTTTTTATTTTAATGGTGTACTAGTCTTTGAAAATGAAAGGTAGGAACAATTATCAATTCTTCAGAATGATTCCATCCACCTAATATTACTCCATTATTACGCTCATTCATCTCCACAAACTTTTCTCAGAACAGATGAAAAATATAAGAAATATACTAGGCCTTATCGCTAAAAATTGTCATAAAATGATAATTACTTTTGTTTTTAGAAAAAAGCAAATATCTCGAGTGTAAGTAAGTTGCATTTGGTAGGAAGTGTTTTACCATGCAAAAAGTAACAAATTTTGAAATTTAAAAATGAGTTAAATATCAAAAACACACTTCTATCTCAATTTTTTAAAATTCAGAGTGAGTTTTCTATTTGAATTACCACCCAATAGTTAGTGAAATACACTAAATATGCAAATTGACAACAGTTAGTTTTTAAATTGTATAGAAAATTCTTTCGTGATTGTATAAATTATTGACAACAAATATGCAATTTTTTTCATTCTTTTATGATTGTATAAATTCCACAGAAAATTTGCACGAAAGTTTATTGCATAACACCCCTTAAAATATCGTGTCTTTATTCATAGTAAATTATTCAATTTTATAACAAGGTTAAATCTGTCTAACAAATTGGAATCCAATGTGTATGAATCAAAATCTACTCTCATGGGGCCATTGAATTATTATAGTTTGAAAAGTCTTCAGGAAAACAACAACATATCATGTCTTTATTATTCAAGAAATTCGAGTTGTCAATCCGTGAAATTTCCTTTTTTGAAAAATCTTCTACTTCTTTGTGTGTGTATATGTGTGTGTGTATATATATATATATATATATATATATATATATATATATATATATATATATATATATGAAATCTCCCCTTTAAAATCTTACTCTTCCATTAAAAGTCAAACCTTAACCCATTTTCAAATAAAAATTC
>JAPFFP010000008.1:1850071-1869571 GCA_026153255.1 Solanum medicagineum | reverse complement strand
TATAGGTAAGACCACTCTTGCCAAAAAACTTTATGATGATTCATATATTCGTTCTCGATTTGATAAACATGCATGGGTCACCATCTCCGAAGAATACAATGAGAGACAGATGCTTCTTGAAGTTGTCTCTTCAATTGCTACTGGAAGCAATCAAGAGATGAGCGATGATCAACTAATGGAGACTGTGTATAGAGCTCTTAAGGGTAGGAGGTTTCTAATTGTCATTGATGATATTTGGAGTACTGAGGCTTGGGACCAAATCCAAAGAATATTCCCAAATGATGACAATAAAAGCCGGATTCTATTAACCACTCGACTCAAGCATGTTGCTGATTATGTCAGCTGTCCTGATTTCCCCCCTCATTGCAAGTCTTTTCTAAGTTTTGATGATAGTTGGAATCTATTTACTGAAAAGGTATTCAATAAAGATCCCTGTCCTCATCACCTGGAAGAAACAGGGAAGCATATTGTAAAACAATGTGAAGGATTACCTCTCTCAATTGTTGTTGTTGCTGGACTTGTTGGAAAAATGGACCCAACGCATGATAATTGGAAGAAGGTTGAGGAAAATTTGAATTCATTCTTTGGTACTGTATCTGAAGAGTGCCAATCAATTCTTTCTCTGAGCTACAATTACTTGCCCCAATATTTGAGGGCTTGTTTTCTCTATGTTGGAGGTTTTCCAGAAGACAGGGTGATTGATGTTTCCAAGTTGATTAGGCTATGGATTGCTGAGAAATTCATAAAGGAAAGAAGCAACAAAAGGTTAGAAGTGGTGGCAGAGGAGTATTTACAAGAGTTAATTGATAGAAGTCTGATTTTGACAAGTAGACAAAGAAGTCCTAATGGAAGGATTCAAACTTGCAAAATTCACGATCTTCTTCGCCAACTATGCCTAAGAGAAGCTCATACTGAAAATGTTGTGCATATCATGAATGAGAATGTCCCTGAAGCTACATATGATCAACGGCGAGTGATCCTTCTGTCTTATCTTCGAGCGAAGCAAGTTTATCCTACAAGGCACAACCGTGGTATTACCCGCACCTTCATTTCGCTGGCATTTTCTAGTCTATATTTTCCAAACGTTATTTGCTCCATAGTTTCCCAGTTGAAGTTGCTTAAGGTATTGGACGTATTATCAATCAAGTATGATTTCTCTAGTGTAATACCTCAGCTTGTACATTTGAGATATGTTGCTGCAAATATTAAGGAAGCTCTTTCACTAGCCAAACTGAAGAATCTACAGACCATAATTCTTAAATATCTTGAAAGGACATATCTTAAGATTCAGGAAATTCCAGTAGATATTTGGACAGTGTCAGAGATAAGACATGCGGATATTGCATGGCCACTATATATATGTAATCCTCTTGAGGCAGAAAAATCTTTGTTTCTCAATAACTTGCAAACACTTTATCTCTATGATCCTTCTTTTGTTGCGAAAATTATAAGAAGAACTCCCAATCTAAAAGAGCTAAGCATTTTATCTAGAGTCAAGTCTTATTATCTTGGCTCTCTCAATCTTCTAGAAAAATTGGAGACACTATACCTAAGCGGAAAACGAATCTTTCACCGGATGATTTTCCCTCCTAATCTCAAGGAGTTGAGATTATCGTTTTTTAAAATGCCATGGGAAGTAGTGAATTTGCTAGCTAATTATTTACCCAATCTTGAGGTGCTCAAAGGGTATCAAGCATTCGAAGGAACAGATTGGGAACTAGATGAAGATGTTGTGTTTCACAAATTAAAATATCTTCGACTCGAAGACGTCGATCTCAGGAGGTGGGAAGCTAGTAGTGATAATTTTCCTATGCTTGAGCAACTATTATTGAGCTGGTTGCATAAACTGAAGGAAATTCCGGAGGGTATTGGAGAAATAATGACACTAAAATTGATCAAAATAGATAATTGCAGCTCTGCTTTAGATAATAGTGCAAAGAGAATTCAACAAGAGCAAGAGAGCTTGGGAAACTATGAACTTCAGGTTCATATTAGGTATGTTAAAATTCCATCTTAAGATATCTCTTTAATCTGTACAGATTGTTAATTCAGAAGTTATTAACATCTAGAAACATAAACTTCAAATTCTGATTTCACGCCCGTAGAAAGTTGAGTCATTGCTGAATGAAGTGCTAATAGAATTCTTTCATATGGTTTTAATGCAGTAACAGCGATGTGTAGAAGGCTTTCCTCTCTAATGGGAACTCTGCTACTCTGTTGATGTGAGTAAATGAGATAGCATTTTTGAATTTTTGATCCTGACAGTTATTCATAATAAGATTTTTATTTTTGAAAACAGCATCTCCTTCTTCACGAGGTAAAGGTAAAGTTTTGCATACTTAATTTGCTAGAGTTTATTATTTGTAGGAAGTTGAACAAGGACTCAATTATATAAGTATGTAGAATACAAGATTTATTATATAAATATGTAGAATACAAGATTTTTAATCCCAGCAGATACTCAATTCAAAGCGAGAACAAAATTCCGTATACTCAATCTCATAGATAGAGAATTCTGCGGAAATTAAGTCGTATTCGATGAAATTCATACGCAAGGAAATCTTTCAGATCTTTTATTATGGTTTGAGATTTAATTTGGATACTAGTCTAGTTCCTTTAGATTGCAAGGGAGTTCTTTGAGTGTTGTCTTGCACTGGTACTTTCATGGTAGTCATTTAATCTCTTTAATTAAGGTCTTGGTATCTTGATTGGTTATGATTTTAATCAATCTTGTCTCTTGATTAAACTCACCTTAGTCAATCTTTATCTCTTGATTTATTGTTTGGGATTATTACATTAGATAATTATCGCTATTGATTCGAAGGCTGTGAACGAGAACTAATTATTGGGGACAGACGACTAGTAAAGCAGCAGTACCCACAGATAAGATTCTCAATCAACAAGGCAGAAATGTATTGTTTATGTAGCTACTGGGCGAAAAGCATCTTCTATGACCCAGGTAGTAACGGTGGAACCATGCAGTAGCAGATAGGAGATAGACCTTCCCAAGAACACGACCTTCATTGGTCATTTTAATTATATAAAAAAAGTCATGTATATTCAATATATATTTCATGTATAATTAAGTTTTATTCAGCTTTTGAGTGTATCATAATATATATTCAATAAATAGATTATGTACAAGTAATCTATATTGTATAATTAGTGAATATTTTTTATGATTTTTGGCAAATTATATTGAATAATCACTGTACATTTCCTATATGAATTTGAAGTTTCGTTGTCGGCATGTAAATATGGGTATCAAATTGTCATTGTCATAAAATAAATTGTGTTGTTTGTTTCTCAAGTTCCTGGACAACATGATCTATCATTGTGATGTAATCCAACTTGATAATAAATGGACGTCTTGTTTGAGTCCTATTGATTAACGTCTTGTGTATATTCCAATTATACCTGTCAAATTCGTGTTGATCCTTAAATTTTTATACTTCAATTACAAAGGCTCTTTAATTCCAATGGATTTTTTTTAAAAAAAAAAACTCTTTGTCATTTACTGGCTGAGTCGAATAATAATTGCAACTTTTTATTTCGTTTGTACAAGCGGGAAATAAATAAGAAATTTGATCATTATCATTCATTTAGCTCTTCAAACAAACAAACAAACAAAAGAAATTGGAAATAATAAATGAGTAGAATCTTTTAAAAAAATCACACAACTTATCCTTAAATATTTTTGATAGACAATCTAAATTTTCCAATGGGAGTACAAGGAAGAACTACTATTTAGTGAAATTTTATTTTTTTGGGAACTTTTAAAAGTTATCTTAAACTTTTATGAGGTATCCGTTATAATAATCCAGAAATAAATGTAGGATTATTTTATTCCATGTTTAGTTGAAAGTATAAGATAATCCTTGGACTATTTATCCCACCATTTTTACCTTAGTGATGGAATAAGCTATCCTATATATATGGTGGGATAACTTATCTCGGGATTAATTATGCTGGATAATATGTTACCAACCAAACGACCCCTTATAGTATTGGATTGAATTTCAATCTTAATTCATTGTAAAAGATTTGTACCTTCATCGTAAATTTATGAATATTTTAAATGATTTTTAAAACTTATAAGTGTCAATCATATTTCGTAAATAATCAAATATTTTCTTCAAAATATTATGATCAAACGTACGATAAAACTTCACTTTGAAATAACTTAAGAAAAATATTTAGAAATTTATGATCAAAGACTAACTTAGTTTGTATGCGTTTGTAATAAAATTTTGACTTGTGTTACGTCGCAAAATACTAAAAGAAATGTTTTTTAAAAAAAAAAAAGCATTCAGGAAACATAGATCCCATAAAATATAAGGGTATGATGCATTCATTGGAACAGATTGGAAACTAGATGAAGATGTTGTGTTTCACAAATTAAAATATCTTCAACTTGGATACGTCGATCTCAAGAGGTGGGAAGCTAGTAGTGATAATTTTCATATGCTTGAGCAACTAGTATTGAGCTGGTTGCATAAACTGAAGGAAATTCCGGAGAGTATTGGAGAAATAATGACACTAAAATTGATCGAAATAGATAATTGCAGCTCTGCTTTAGATAATAGTGCAAAGAGAATTCAACAAGAGCAAGAGAGCTTGGGAAACTATTCACTTCAGGTTCATATTAGGTATGTTAAAATTCCATCTTAATATATCTCTTTAATATGTACAGATTGTTAATTGAGAATTTATTAACATCTAGAAACATAAACTTCAAATTCTGATTCCACGCCCGTAGAAAGTTGAGTCATTGTTGAATGAAGTGCTAATAGAATTCTTTCATATGGTTTTAATGCAGTAAGATGCAGTAAGATCTTTAACAACGATGTGTAGAAGGCTTTCCTCTCTAATGGGAACTCTGCTACTCTGTTGATGTGAGTAAATGAGATAGCATTTTTGAATTTTTGAACCTGACAGTTATTCGTAATAAGATTTCTATTTTCGAAAACAGCATCTCCTTCTTCACGAGGCAGAGGTAAAGTTTTGCATACTTGATTTGCTAGAGTTTATTACCTTTAGGAAGTTGAACAAGGACTGAATTATATAAATATGTAGAATACAAGATTTATTATATAAATATGTAGAATACAAGATTTTTAATCCTAGCACATACTCAATTCAAAGTGAGAACAAAATTTCGTATATTCGATCTCATAGATAGAGAATTCTGCGGAAATTAAGTCGTATTCGATGAAATTCATACGCAAGGAAATCTTTCAGATCTTTTATAATGGTTGGGATTTAATTTGGATACTAGTCTAGTCCCTTTAGATTGTAACAGAGTTTTTTGAGTGTTGTCTTGCACTGGTACTTTCATGGTAGTCATTTAATATCTCTTTAATTAAGGTCTTGGTATCTTGATTGGTTATGATTTTAATCAATCTTGTCTCTTGATTGAATTCACCTAGGTCAATCTTATCTCTTGATTTATTGTTTGGGATTATTACATTAGATAATTCTCGCTATTGATTCGATAGACGACCAAGAAAGCAGCAATAGCCGCAGATAAGATTCTCAATCAGCAAGGCAAAAATGTAATATGTGTTTATGTAGCTACTGGGCGAAAAACATCTTCTATGGCCCAGGTAGTAACGGTGGAACCATGCAGCACCAGATAGGAGACAAACCTTCCCAAGAACACGACCTTCATTGGTCATTTAATTATCAAAAAAAAGTCATTCGCTATATAGTCATGTATACTCAGTATATATTTCATGTATAATTAAATTATATTCAGCTTTTGAGTGTATCATAATGTATATTCAGTGAATAGATTATGTCTAAGTAATCTATATTGTATAATTAGTGAATATTTTTTTATGATTTTTGGCAAACTATATTGCATAGTCACTGTATATTTTTCATAATTTGATTATTTTTAATGTAAATTTACATGTACACTAATTTCATCCAACATTTAGCAAAATACATCTCGACTAATTTTTAATGATGTGTATTTGTTCTCTCTTTTGTTTGAAAATTCGGCACTCTACATTATAAAATAATTTCTTCTTAGTAAATATAAGTAAATTAACATTAGGTTAAAAGTTAAAATTATCATCATATAAATTGATTTATTTCAATTGTGACATCTATTATTTTCTTCTCCACCTTCTTAGTTGTGATCTTGTCTCTATCATGGAATCAGTATCTCCTACTCAAAAGAAAAGAATTTTAAATTTTAAAGAAGTCAATTAAAAATATATCAAAAGGTTGATATGCTAGCAAATAGAGCTAGCATGGACCAATATGCCTAGAGGCATTTTTAGACAAACATTTGGTCTAGTTAATATTTAGGTGTGTTTCACTAATCATTAAATGATATTTCAAATAGGAAATTTACACTTTCAATAATTCACGTATGAAATCAATAGAGTATGATAAAATAAAATGTGTTTTTGACCGTTAACTCATTATAATTATTTTAAGAAAGTCAAAGATAAAATTAAAATTTGTTCTCCTAAATTTTATGTTATTTTTAGTATACTAAACCTAAATATTTTCTCTATTTTAATTTGTTTATTTTATTTTTTTTTAATCTTTAATTTGAAACAAAATATTTGTTTTCCTTTTTAGCAAGATAATTACGATGGATGGCTATTCGCCCAAAGTAATTATTAAAACAAGGATCATTCACAGTACGGACATGTATACCGAAGGTATATTTAATGTATAGTCAAGTTATATTCAATTTTTGAGTGTATCATAATATGTACTGTGTATAACTCATGTATAAGTAATATACATTGTATAGTTAATGTATACTTTCTATGACTTTTGGCAAACTATATACTATTTTTAAGATTTTTGTTTTTTTTTATGCAAATAAATGTGACTATGTTTATTATAAATTAATTAGTTTATTACTGTCTCTATCCCATTTTATGTGACACGCTTTCCTTTTTGGTTCATCCCAAAAAGAATGTCACCTTACTCTAATTGAAAATAATTTATCTTTAAATTTCCTTTTTACTCCTATTGAAATGATTTTCAACTACACAAATATCTAAGAATGATTTTACACCACAAATTTTAAAACTCTTCCTTTTTTCCTTAAACACCGTGTCAAGTCAAAGCGTGCCACATAAAATGGGATGAAGTGATTATATATATTAGAAATTATCCCCCTTCTTTAATTCTTACTTTACCAGTGACATATTTAAAATCACAAAATTAAAGAACATTTTTGCTTTAGCATTGGATGAATTGACGTTGTCTATTCAAGATGATGTTCCCTGGTGTATGCTATTTATGGATGACATATTACTGATTAATGAGACTCGGATTAAAGTTGATGATAGATTGGAGGTTTGGGGACATCCTTTGGAATTCAAAGGGTTCAAACTGAGCAAGACCAAAACAAAACACTTTGATTGCAAATTCAGTGGTGCGAGGGGCGAAGCAGACATTGAAGTGAGGCCTATCACTCAACCAATTCTCAAGAGAGATAACTTTAAGTATCTTGGGTCCATCATCCAGAATAGTAAAGATATTAATGATGATGTCACACTTCGTATTAAGGTAGCATGGACGAAATTGAGGCTTACCTCTAGATTATTGTGTAATAAGAAGATATCAGCTAAACTTAAAGGTAAATTTTACAAAATTGTGGTTAGACCGTCTTTGCTATATGAGGTGGAGTGTTGGCCAATAAAAAAATTCACATGTTCAGAAGATACAGGTCGCGGAGATAAGGATGTTGAGATGGATGTGAATATACCACGGGATAAAATTAGGAATGAAATCATTCGGGGGAAGTTAGAGGTGGCCTCTATGGCAGACAAACTGAGAGAAGTGAGACTTCGATAGTTTGGAGATGTACAGAGAAGAAGTGTTGACGTTCCTGTTAGGAGGTGCGAGAAGTTTGATTTAGGAGTCATGTGGCGGGGTAAAGATAGACCAAAAAAGTATTTGGAGGGGGTAATTAACAAGATATGACGCAACTTCATCTCACTGGGGATATGATATTAGATAGAAAGGAGTGGAGGTAGCGTATTATGATAGAAGACTAACAGACTAATAGGGATAGGATGATGTCTAGCCTCGTGAGATAGTAGGTTAGTAAGTTAATCGCGTATTTATATCTAATGTTGCGATTGTTCATCTTATATGTGTTACTTTTATCGTATTTATATATTATCTTTTGCTTTTCACTTTATATCTAGTATCTTTTGCTTTTGGGCGTAATATTTTTGATTTAAGGGTCTTCTGGAAATAGTCTTTCTATCTCTACGAGGTAGTGGTAAGGTTTGTGTATATTTTACCCTCCCATACTCCACTTGTGGAATTCCACTAGGAATATTGTTGTTCGTAAAGAACATTTTTATACATTACATGTATTCTTGTTTTAACACTACAAAATTCAAAATAATAATAATAATTTTGTATCAAGGCAAAATAAGGCTATATTTAATGGGTATTTGAATTGACTTATTTGTTTTGATTTTCAAGTACTTTTTAAATTTTGAAAATATTTGAGTAATACAAAAAAATATTTTTGAAAGATTTATATAAGTCACTTAAAAAAATCAATTCAAACCCCACTCCACGTGATATCACGTGATAAGCACGTGCCTAGATAATCCTAGAATTCTATTCACATTGAAATCATATTTGATAAAAGAACGACTCAAACTAATTTTCCTGGAATCTTCTTCCGTCGCAAGTCAATCGAGTCCGGTGGAGTATAAATTCATCTTCTTCTCCTAATTCAACAAGTTTTTCTCTTTCGTACTTGATCTCCTTTTTCCCAATTCAATCGGAAACCCTAATTCTCTCTGCAGCAGAATCGACGAGGACGAAGAAGAAGGTTCTAGAAATATGAGGAGAGTTTTCGGTGTGAAGAAACAAACGGAACCTCCTCCCTCTATTCAAGATGCAACCGATCGGGTACGTATAGATATCAACTCATCATTACTTCAATGTAATGGTCAACTTTGATTATGTATAATTCCTTCGAGAAATTTGTAGTTTAATTGTGTATAATACAGCTGTTTTATCAATTATGAGAAGAATGACATCGTACAATTAATTTGATTAGTAATTATTTATTTATTGGAGCTAAGTTTAATTAGATCAATTTGAAATTTTTTAGATGTTTGTAAACTATCCTGAAAAAATTATAAGTCTTAGTCCTTTTTTTCATTAGAATATGATGAAAATGTATATCTTAAAATGTTGCTTATAGACAAGTAAAAGTGAATGGAGGGAGTGTTGTGCAAGTTTTGGGTTTTGAGATATGGAGATTGGATTAATTTGATGAGTTGACAATTTTATAGGTCATACCAATAGGAAAACCTTTTTAAAAGATTAAATTTAGGTGGTAGGGAATTACAAGGTGGGAATCGAACTCTTACCGATAAGATGACAGTCAGTAGTTAACCAACTTACCTAATAAGATTCCTCATTTATGAAAACTTCAAATCTAGTGAGTTTAGATTTTATGGTTTTTTTATAACTTATCTTTCCTGGATTATGGATCACTGGGTTGGATTCTGTAGTGTCTTATGAAATGTGGGATTTTTATATAATTGTGTTCTTGCTAATTATATGCACGAGATATCTGATTTCAACATGGGCTCATATTTTTCCAGATCAATAAAAGAGGTGACACCGTGGAGGAGAAAATCAAGAAGCTTGACGTTGAACTTGCAAGATACAAAGAACAGCTGAAGAAGACCCGGCCAGGTCCAGCTCAGGAAGCTGTGAAAGCTCGAGCAATGAGGGTTTTGAAGCAAAAAAGAATGTGAGTCTATCCTTTTATAAAAATACATTGATGTTTTAAAGTGGATGGTTGAGCATCAAATTGACTTATTGTTGGATGTATGTCTAGTCGCGTAATAGGTCAGATAGCATTTAGCTGCTGAGACAATTGAGCTATTTAAAGACAGTTGATTGGTGCTCCTTTCTCTCTCTCTTGGTGATAAGAGAAAATTTGTTGCAGGCAAATAAAGTGCTGAAAGCACAAACAAATACATTTATGGAGATACCTTGATGAACCATATTATGAGAGAGAAAACTTTGTGTTCAACGACTTTTTAAATAAAGTCTAGTTCTTGGAAGCGTTTGCGGTTACTTTATTAAAAAAATGAAATTGGGAGAGCTTGTGATTGAATTGAGGGCTCGTCCTTAAACATGTCCTACTTGGGATACTCACGGAATTGCAACCGGCTAAAACAAAGAGATTTCTTGCGAAAACACTAGTCCTGCTGGGTTCATAATGTGAATATTTTCATCAATGAATCTTTTTTTATTCTACGTATTGTACTTAGATTATTCTTTCTTTGAAAAAAGGGAAGGTGACTTCTGAGGTTATAAGCGATTAGTCTATTAACTTCCCCTAGATTGTATCTGAAGCAAAATATATAGAACACACCCGCTAATGTTTATTTGTGGTGAAAATTATATTTTTCAGGCACTGCTTAGGCATAGTTTTTCCAAATTGGGAAAAATTCTTGCTTGTTTGACAAGCTTATAATTCATTTGTGGATCTATGGTTTAAAGTACATAATCTTTTTTTATTGAATATTCAACAGGTATGAAGGCCAACGTGACATGCTCTTCAATCAGACGTACAACCTAGATCAAGTTTCATTTGCAGCTGAGGGAATTAAAGATGCTCAGCAAACAGTATGTTATATGTCATTCATGCTTTTTCCAGAAACCTAGTTTTCTCCCATTTCATTTATGGATTGCCTAATTCAAAGAGATGTTATATCATATATGCATTATACCTGTAGGAATTTTGTCAATTGATAGGGAATTCCTAGTATCTGAAAACGTCATTGGACCTTTTTGTGTTCGAAGTTCATAATTCTTAATGGGTGTTACCATGCAAAGCTTCATTCTTTTTTGGAAAAAAGCATACAGGCATCATTTTCTTTAACAATCCATGGTAGTTAAATTGCAACTGTTTTAACTTGAGTTTGATAAAGAGAATTTTGGAGTGTCACTCACAAGTCTGATTCGCTGACATGCTTATCCAGTGAATGTTATTTGTGGGAATGAAGGGATTCTATTTTAGACTATTTAACACATGGTCATCCTTTGTAATCAATAATTGTTAGTTTTTTTAAGTCATTTGGGCTATATCAATTCATCATTAAATGTATCATCTTCTATATAGCACCCCAGGGCACAGTCAAGGCTTGGAAGACAAAGCTAATTCAGTTACTTAATTGTAACCTGCTGCTTATCTCCCTACAGATCGGGAGGATAACATACTTATCACGAAAGCAGATTTCTTTATATGTCCTAGAGTTTGTATACTCCCAGTTGATCCCATGTTGGAGATTTGTTGTTTGAAGGCACAATTGAGCTATTGGAGTCATTTATATACAGCTGACTTTGCCACTAATAAGTTGGTTCGGTTTGTCCAGATGTCAGCTTTGAAGTCCGCAAACAAAGACTTGAAAGGAATGATGAAGACAGTAAAGATTCAAGATATAGATGTATGTCTCCTCATTGTGGTTATATCTCTTAGTAACCTTGTGCATTTTATCCTTGTTTCTTTCTGAATTTTTTACGGCAGCTAAACGTGGTATTATTATGTGAAAATGTAGAACCTACAAGATGAAATGATGGACTTGATGGATGTGAGCAACGAAATTCAAGAGTCTCTTGGCAGAAGCTACAGTGTGCCAGATGACATTGATGAAGATGAACTCCTGGGTGGTAAGCTTACATAGCAATACATTTAGACATAGAAGTAAAAAAACACGTCACATGAGCTCTTAACTTATTAATTCTAATGCAGAGCTTGATGCTCTGGAGGCCGACATGGATACTGAAGGTGAAGGAGTCCCTTCATATCTTCAACCAGACAAGGAGCCTGATTTGGATGCAGAGCTTAACCTGCCAGCAGCACCAACAGGGCATGCACCAACGCCAGCTGGCAACCCCCAGGTAAAGTCAAAGGATGTATGACATCGTAATCATCTACTGTCTACCCATACTTACACCTGTATATCGATAATCTGTTATAAGTTTTAACAGTTACGTTAAAATGCTGACTTTTTTTTTCATTTACTTGTGATGCACAGGCTTATGATGAACTAGGATTACCAGCTGTTCCTCGCGCATCAATTCGCGGTTAAGGGATTAGTGGGATATTGTTTGATGACTTCTTTTGAGATTATTCTTCGTCTATTGGAGAAATTCTGGTGTAAACATAGTGTGCAGAGTTTATCTTCTTTGTTATTTCCCAAATGACTCATGTTGATTTATTGTGTAATAATGGACACAATGCTTGAATTGTATTATGCACATTCAATATATATTTATCTTAAATCAACAAAGAAAAGAAATCACATGTTAATATTTAGTCCTGGTGCCTTGTATGGATGCCTCTATTTTACATTTTGAATGAAACATTTTTAGCATAACAATTTAATGAATATGGGGCTACTGACAATTTAAGATCCACGTAACATTTTAAAAGTCAAAAGATAGGGATATTGGAGACATCAATTGATTTTGAAAGAGACTGCCAAGTTTTTTAACTTGCATATTAATAATACAATACAGTGCGACTTATAGGTCATGAGTTCTGAGTTCAAATCAATGAAGCAATCACTAATACTCGTTCTGAGTTCAAATCAAAGAAGCAGTCACTAATACTCGTCTATGTCACACCTCAAGAGGTGCGGCCTTCCCAAACATTATGTAAATGTAAATGAGGAATGCTTTGAGCGTTGAACTGCCTTTTTTTTTTTTTTGTTAATATGGTCGAGTCATCAAATGTTTAGACAATAAATTGACTGTTATTGTCTTAATCCTAAAAGTTTCCATTTAGAACATACTACATTCTAAAGAGGATTTACAGGCCGAGTCTAAAGGAGTTTCACCTACATTCTTACTACTCAGATAACTGTAGTAATTCAAGAGTTGCAACAAGCCCCGGCTTGTAGAAGGGATGCATTTATTAGATAAAAGGTTGACGCAGGATATTATCATGAAGAAAAGATGTCCAACAAGATCAACTTCCTTTTAGTTAAGATCCAGTTTTCCAAAGTCTAGCATCTGCCAAGCTGCATCCGAACCAGTCATCTCAGCAGCAGAACTCAGCCTGAAGTTGGTGCTCAGCTTACCATTGCGAGAATGAGCTAAACATTTCAATCTTTCCAACTCTTTCCTCAATGACCTGTATTGAGCTGCATCGAGTTTCAGAAGAACAAAGAATCAGATCATAAAATTATCCCTTTGCTTCACCTATCTGTTTAAACTACTACATCTCAAGGATGTCTGCTTCCAACCCTCAACCAAGAAGTAGTTTTGAGTGCACAAATGAAACTAAAGTGAAAGGAATTCACTGGTAGATCAACCAATATGAAGTTAAATAAAGATACACGAATACAATGAAACTAGCTCAGAATTGCAACGGAATATTTGAATCTTGGAGCTACAACTTATTCTAACCATAGTCTTCGATAGGATTTTTTGCAATCCAATGTCGGAGTAGGCAGATCAGGAGAAGTTGGAATTTTGAAACTTTTGGTGGTTTGCTAACTCATGAAAAATTGAGGCGAATAGGGAAGACGAGAAAAATTCAAAGCAGATAACTGGTTGGGCCTACACAATAATATGGATTAGCGAATCCCATAGTTAAGTTGTTCCAAAAGAACGGAAAAGAGAAAGAAAAACACCAGCAGTTATAATTAGCATATTGAACGCGCTCTCAAATATAGTATTATGATTGATTGAAGAAGCTGAAGATAACTCACTGTCAACAATGACTTTTTCTTGCTGAAGTCTGAGCATTTGTTGCTTTAGCTCTCTATTCTCCATAGATAAAGTAACACGTCGCTGAAGCAGAGCAGCAACTTTAGCAGTTAAATCTGATTCTATAGCCTGTATCAAAAATGAACAAGGTTAAGCACCATATTAACCTTTGTTTGCGACACCAAATATTGTGCTACTTGCAAGAGAACGGCTGCTCATTTGAAACTATTTTGTACAGCATTCCGGATACAAAAGATTGTTATGATTTGAAGAGTCTCTAAACCACATAGTAACGTTATAAACTAAGGGATCGTTTGGTTGGGAACAAGTTATCCTAGGATTAATAATTATGGAATAAGTTATCCCGAGATAAGTTATCCCACCATACATATGGGATAACCTTTTTTTTATGGTAAGGGGAACCCGCAGCCGCTACCTTTTGGGTGCACACAAGGTAAACCCCCCCCTCCTATGCAATAGCTCGCAAATCACATAGGAGAGGTAATCCGCACTAGGCAAGCCCGATGCGACGAGCTCAAACCTGTGTGATAAATATGGGATAATTTATCTCATCACTATGTTATAAATGGGGGATAAATAATCCAAGGACTACCTAATACCTCCTATCAAACGTAGGATAATATAATCCTGCATTTTATTCCGAGATTATTATACCTTATACCTCACACCAAACAATCTCAATAATTATGAAACTATTTGATGTAGCATCTGGGTCACCAAGGATTGTAGCGTTTTGAACAATATATTCTCCGCAGACAGCAAAGGCATTAACTTTAGAATATAAAAGTCCAAACTTGTGAACCAGCACATATTTTATTCATCGAATGGTTTTCCCTCGAGTTAATATCTCAATGTGATTAATCAACAATAGACATGTAGCCATGGAAACTTCATTTTTGACTCTGCAATTCTTTAATGTCTAATCTGTGGCGTTACATGGGAAGCTCAACACGTACATTCATTATGAATTTATTCAGTAAAAGAAACCTTCTTTAAAAATCATACTGATGTAAAAGTTAGTAGCAAAGTACCTCATATGTGTTGACAGTTCTCTCTAGTTCCGCTATATATTGGAGTTTACGAACTCTCGACCTCTGTCCAGGATGCCTGTGTACAAATTCCAAATAGTTTTCAAGTGTTATACTCTTCTCGAGAAAATAATCGTCTCAGAATGACATAAATCCTCCCGATATGTGACAGGCTTGAAAATAATATGAAACAAGAGCACACTCGAAGCGTATTTGCAATGTTATTACTTATTAGTATAAGACATTAAATATAAATTGAGAATAGTTAAAAAAAGAAAAATAGTTGGACAACTTCTAATTAAAGTTTGACAGAAAATAATAGGAATAATCGCAAGATAACATAACATCGTAGCAATATCATCTGTTTATCTTTTGAAATGGAAACTCATCTATTACCTACCAGTTTGTCGGGATACAATTGGTCATGAATTTCGTAAGCTGGTGGTTTTCACAAATCCCAGCATACCCCAGAAATTTGCATTGTTAACTCTATCCTTAGAAGTAATAGTAATTAAGAAAATGGGCAATTTGGGGCTAAAAAAATGACAGGTGACATGCCAGTTCTCAATCGGGTTTGGTACTTAATTTGTCGCATAGATGATCTAACTACAAACAGTTAAACTTTAACAAGCGAATTCACTGACTTAATCACCCAATTAACAAGAATTGAGCAAAGACACGTTAGTCACACGCTGAAAGAAGTGAGAGAGACTTTGATGCAAAACTTTTCAGCATTTTATTCCCCTGAAAAGAGTTTGTCATGACCGCTCTAGAAAACTAAACACCACGACAAGCCTTCTTTTCAGCTATGTTGCATGGACTCTCCAAAAATGTTGCTGCACCCATGTCGGATACTCCAAAAATGCAATACTTTTGGAGTATCCTAGATGCAGACATGAAAATTTTGGAGGAGTTGGAGCAGCTGTGCTTTTTAGTACCTAAAATGGTCATCAATTTCCAGTAATGCAAGAGATAACTATTATATGGTCGTTAAAATTGGAGTATCCCAGATGCACCCATGTAATCTTTGAAGAGTCAGAACAACGGTGCTTTTTAGTACCTAAAACTGTCATCAGTTTCCAGTAATGCACGAGATAACTATTATATGGTCATTAAAAGGTCATAGAAGCTTCCCTCGGCCACATGTCTAAGCAAATAAGAACCATTTCAGCAATTTGAGTAGCAAAGTGGAAATTCTCTTAAGATATAGAAGAAACCAATAAGGCATCACTTTATAATAGGATGGTAACATCCGGGAACCACTTGGCTGACAAAGCTAGATCTGCAAATAGAGATTTTACACCTAGTTTCCTGAAACTCGAGGGCAACATACTTATATTAAACAGACAATATTTAATAAAAGAAATCTCTTCGGGTTTTCTGTCCCTTTATATTCGAGTAAACTAGCTGATTTTATAGATTGGATGAGCCCTTTAAGTGCATAAGTACAAGTCAAAGGTCCTTCTACGGGAGAATGTCAGTTAACCATGTGGAGCAAGTTACACAAGCAAAGATGACAAACACACAATGTGGTACATTATAACGGTTTTCATTTGAACAAGCTGACATGATATCTTTATAAGTTGCCAATTCATGCTAATGGCAGTTACTTTGCCCTATGCAATTAGCAGGCTAAAGTTCGTATTAAAAGATAATAACAATCCTGACACAATGTGACAGGAATATTCTAGAAAATTAGCCGGTATCTTTGGAGATATGTGCATGCCTTTGTACATTCAGGAAGCATTCTCGCAAAGATATTGCTCTATCAAGGAATATGGACACAATTAACAAGTGAAAAGCAGATGTAGATAATGCATTGCCTACTTATGATGAATTATCTTGAAAATAAACATAAAGAGTCTGGAATCTAACCGTTTCATTGACTTTGCCTCAGCACTGACATCATCAGCTACACCAGAAGCATTTCCCACCGACTCTGATTGTGCAGCTCCAGACACAGAAATACACCTATCTAAATATTGTAAAGGGTTTGGGGATACATATTCTGATAAAGCTGAAACTATAGCATTCTCTGCAAAGGTTATATTGCTCTTTCCACGGGGCGAATTAGGACCATAGATACAATTAGTCTTTGAACTACTATCCGATTCACAAGACGCACTAGATTCAGTTTCATCAAACTTATCAAAGCCTTCCAATGAAACAAGACCATCCAAAAGAGTCAACGAATCACTAGCTGATCTCCTATGCATTATGCCACTTGAATTTGAGCCCGAATCATTCAGCAGCTCATCAAACCATGCAGGCTGCTCTTCTAAAATGGAGCTTTGGGAAATAGATTTTTGATGTCGAGGAGGCAATGAGTTATATTGGTGTGATGGTGGGCAAAAAGGGTCTTGAACCGGGGAAGTTAACGGTTTCTTCTGAAATGGGCAACGAGGCGGAAGATGGGCTTGCCTTGACATGGTGAACTTAACTACTAGGTGACTATGATTTTCTTTTCGACAACTTCACAACAGAATCTAATACAACAGGTCTTTCTCCCATGTTACTGCCACCATCTTATTATCTAGTTTCTACAAAAAGTATTACAAAGCATGAAAATAAAAGATCACATTTTGGGAAGAAAAAAAATAGTACTAAAAACATCAATCAAAAATTCCATGAGAACAGAAAATCCAAGAATTTTATATTGGAGAATAAAACCAAGCAAAAGTTAAAACAGAAATTAAAACAACAGCTGGAAACACACACAAGAGATTGTGACAATTGAGAATCTGAATTTGTTCCCTTTTTCTTTCATAGTACAGAAATTATTGCTCAAACAATGAGCCTATTTTGTTTCATCATCATCATTCATCCACCAAAACGAAGCAAAAGAGAACAACAACAACAACAACAACACACCCAGTGTAATCCCACAAGTGGAGTCTGAGAGGGTAAAATGTACGCAGACCTTGTCACTAACTCATAGAGATAGAGAGGTTGTTTCCAGTACGAAGCAAAAGAGAAACATCCATAAATCTTCCATCAAATAGCAAACCACCAACATACCCAATGTAACATACGCAGACCTTACCCTTATCTTAGGAGACAGAGAGATTATTTTCGACAGACACATATCAAAAAAGAAATAATGAAAGTGAAAGAAATCGTGGCAAAATACTAAGAAAGCATGACAAAGCATTCTGAAAACAGAACAAAAAGTAACAGTAAGAGACAAACAGCAAACAAGGAAACCAGAATTACAAATATGCAGAAAAGAAGGACCATGGAATTACAAAGACAAACTAAACAATCTACATTCTCCATTGATTAAACACCATAAAAAGAATTTTCAAAAACACCCATAGCTAAAAAACACAACAATGACATGAAATTGGATTTCTCTTATCTTAACCACAAAACACTAAAACCCTCAAAATTCTTGAACAGCTAAATAAAATTGTTACTAACTGACCAAAACAAAGAACCCCACAAAAAATGTAGCAAAAAAATTGCAGCTTTTCTTGAATTCTGAAGACAGTTTCTAGGCATACCGTATTTCTTCCTTGGTGGGGTTTTTTTTTCCAGTTTCTCGATGAGAGTGAGGGGAAAAAAGAGAAGAGCTTTGAGTGTTTAAGCAAAATGCAACAATTACAAATGCCAATGTTATTAGTAGTAGCAGCAGCTTCTCTCTCACTGTGCAAGTTGATGGAATGGCTTCTTTTTGGGTGACTTTTAGATACGGATACAATAACACAGTGACAGTCACAGCCCCATTACTACTCAAATTTTCCCAATTTTTATTGTTAATTGGACAATCTTGAGGAGATATTGTCATGTACTAGTGGTCTTAGGTCTCGAGATCGAGTCTGGAGTGTCACGTGAATGATCTCTAGCATTATGTTATTCAAACATAATTAGAAATTCATCGATTCCAAACTTCGCATGAAAATTAAGAAAAGAAGAAAAAAATTATCATTATAGGGTTTTTTAGTCTCGAAATAAGTGTCTTAGGTCTCGAGTTCAAGTTTGGAGTGTCACGTGAATGATCTCTAGCAATATACTATTCAAACATAGTTAGAACTTTATTGACTCGAATTTTACATGAAAATTAAGAAAAGAATTGTCATATAGTGCTTTTTCTGTCTCGAAATAAGTGTCTAAAATCTCGAGTTCAAGTCTGGAGTGTCATGTGAATGATCTCTAGCAATATGATATTCAAATATAATTAGAACTTTATCAGCTCGAATATCACATGAAAATTAGAAAAAAAAGAAAAAAATTGTCATATAGTATTTTTCTGTCTCGAAATAAGTGTCTTAAGTCTCGAATTCAAAACTAGAGTTGCACGTGAATAATCTCTAGCAATATGCTATTCAAATATAATTAGAACTTTATCGACTTCGAACATCACATGAAAATTAAGAGAAGAAGGAAAAAATTGTCATATAGTGCGTGTTCTGTCTCGAAATAAGTGTTTGCTTAGTAAAAATTGTATTCAATATGAATTTTAAATGATTTATATTCAATAAATATCTCCAAAAATTTAAAATAATTTTAAAAAGGTATATTTGAAAAGATAGAACTTTATCGACTTTGAACATCACATGAAAATTAAGAGAAGAAGGAAAAAAATATCATATAGTGCGTTTTCTGTCTCGAAATAAGTGTTTGCTTAGTAAAAGTTGTATTCAATATGAATTTTAAATGATTTATATTCAATAAATATCTCCAAAAATTTAAAATAATTTTAAAAAGGTAT
>JAPFFP010000008.1:1826465-1838292 GCA_026153255.1 Solanum medicagineum | reverse complement strand
TCGTCTATCTCTTCCCTCGCCTCCCTCCTATAATATATAGCTATAAATCATAATTTTATAAAGTTATAACTATTTTTTACCTTATTATTATTCTAATGTTTGCTCTTTTTAAAAATAGTTATTACATTTATGGATCAAATTGATGAAAATAACAGAAAGGCCCAAGATATTCTGGGCCTGTTAACAAAAGCCACAAAATAGGCCCGAATGCCAATAAAGCAAAGGGAAAATTAAGCTTATACTCCTTTAAATAAAAATATTTATATCTATATACTCCTTTTTTACATTTTCTACCCCCTATAATATTAAAATTTTACCCCAAATATGCACGATGATGTTAGCATGACGTCGCCATCTGCTTGTAATACCCTCTCCGTTTCATATTAAGTAAATTGTTGGTTATTTCACACATATTAAGAAAAAAAATAAAGATAAAATTTAATCATGTTTTTCCTTTTTTACCCTTTTCAAACTCAACACACTCATTTAATATATTCTTTATTTTCTTATATAAAACTCAACCTTCGAAACTTAATTAACGAAGGGTAAAATTGAAAAAAAAAATTCCAACACATCCCTTGAAAAGTGAACAATTCACTTATTTTGAAACATAAAAAATTCCCTAACAATTCACTTAATATGAAACGGAGGGAGTATACCTATAGGGTATACATATATACCAACAGGGTATCACAGATGATTAAGCTCAATATTATATGATATTGATATGGTATATATTACCGACAAAGGATATAACGAATATATTTTCTACTAATTTAGAGTTTAATAATTTTTTTATTTATTTCTTAAAAAAAAATCATATACCCATTGGGTATCAATATACCATCAAAGTATCACAAGGGACTACGCTCATTCTATATGATACCACTATGGTATACATATACCACCAGAGTATATTTCACGGTATTTATGTTGACGTCAACATGATGCCAGCATGCGAAACTAAAAGGGATAAGGGGGTAGAAAGTTAAATAGTTTGGGTAATGAGTTTATTAAGGGTAAATAGTTTATATTAGACCTATTAAGGTAAATAATTTTAAACTTGGTCTATTTTGTGTACTTTTCCCTAAAGCAAATACAAAAAAATTTAAAATTTCAAAAACACTATTAACATGAATAGAGATGATAATTGGACGGGTTGAGTGAACTTTGAGTGAATCACAATGGTTCAAGATAATAAATGAGTCAAGATCCAATCCAACCCAACTCAATTCAAATTGTTTGGATCAAAATAGGTTGAGAAATGGATTATAGAGTGGGTCAGGATCTAACTCGATCCAAATTTTACTTGTTTTATTGATTTTTTTCAATATTTTAGCACTTAGTTAAATTATATATATTTTTTATTTTGATAATATAAAATATATCAAATTAAAAAATTTGTTTCAAAAAATATTTTAATAAGATCTATCCCAAATCATTTTAAATCACATATTAACTTAATTTTAAATGAATTGAACTACTAAATGAACGAATTATTAAATCACCTAAATTTAAACAAATTGAGTTTGAATTTTACCGGCTCTCCATGATGCTTAGACGGGGACAACTTCCAAATAACAATGATAGAGTAATGAAAAGTCTTAAGTTGTGAACATAGGAGCCCTTCTGGAATGTTCTAACTTCCAAACAAATCATGGCCGTCCAATTTCCGTAGCTCAAATAATACCACGGAGCCCTCACACCAAGCAACTCCTCTTTGTCTTTTTTCTCCTCTTCATCATTTACCGAACACCTCTAAGCCAAGCACATCTCTTCTCGTCGGAATTTCAATCGGTACGAAATGATCGTTTCTCGATTTAATACTTTTTCGATTCTCATTTTTGTAGTGAATTTTTCGATTGCTAATTTTATAGATCTATTTGTTGATTTTGTTTGTTTGTAGATTGAACCGATCGAAAGATGTTTGGAAGAGCACCGAAGAAGAGCGATAATACAAAGTATTATGAGATCTTAGGAGTTCCAAAGAGTGCTTCTCAGGATGATCTCAAAAAGGCTTATCGTAAAGCCGCCATCAAAAACCATCCTGATAAAGGAGGTGATCCTGAAAAGGTAATTATTCTGTTAAACTGTTTTTTTTGGACAGACCGGTATTTGGATTGTTTTAGATCTGTAAAATACTCTGAATCAATCAATAAAATGTACGTCTAATCTAAATTTGTTGGAAGTGGATAGAATTGTCATATAAAGTACCGTTATTGGCTCTACAATTAGATAGTCGGGTTAGCTGAAAATATTGCGCGTAATATACTGTTGCTTTTAGGTTAGCTAAGGGCTTGGCCTAGTGGAGTGGTTTAAGATTTTTGATGTCTCTTGAATATATCTCAGCAGTACAAAGAAAACAATATGTGATATCTGTTGCTGGTGGCGGTGGCAAGTATCCTGTGTAATTAGTTAAGGTGTGTAAAAGCTTTTTCTGACACCTCCGTTATACTACAATAAATAAATAAATGTTCCTTTTGTTTCAATTTGTTTGGCCTATTTTGACTTTGGGAGAGAATTTAAGAAAGTAAAAGATACTTTTTAATCTTATGGTCATAAATGTGCTATATGAAAAGTTGAAGTTAAAGTTGTTAAAATAGGAAAGGGTCATTCTTTCAAAACAGGCCAAAAAAGTAAAGTAGGTCAACCAAATATATCCTGAATCAAACAATAAACTATATGTAATTTGAGTCTGTCATATCGTTTCTAAATTTTGCTTTCTTAGTTGAAGTTAGATCAATGTTGTGAAATGCAATTGCCTTGTCGCCAATGGTGAGAGGCGAGGTGACCCTTCGTCGTCTTTTTGTTTTGGCGAGGCGATCTTCAAAAGGCGACGCCATAACAACAATGCGACAAAGACGTCACCTTTTGTATTTTCTTTAAAAAAGTGACTAATTTAGGGTGTTTTAAAGGTCAAATGGTAATTTTAGGGTTTACTTTTCAAATTTGCACAATTGTACTCTTAGATTTCAACTCCAACCAAATGACCCAACTTGTCTTCTCCACCAACCATCCAAACATTTTTGGAGACTCCAAAGTCCAACCAATACACGTTTACTTTTTTTTTTCCAAATTTCATCATCCTGTGTGTCTTTTTCTCCTCCTCCATCAGACTTTAGAGTTACTTCTAAGTTCTACCTCTATTTTTTTCCTCACTATTGACTTTGTTTTTTTTTCCCTCATTCAAGTTCTATACTCTTGGTAGCTACTATCTATTTTCAGTTTTTGAATTGAAGTATTTGCTAATATGTTATTGAGATTTTGATTATTTATATATGCAATTAAATATTTTAAGTTTTTTGTATAAATTGATGCCGTACTTCAAAAAGGCGAGCGCCTCGCTGCTCGCATCGCCTTGTGGCGAGCAGACAATTGTCGCCTTTCGCCGTCCAATACACTGAGTAAGATGAAATAGACCTATAATGTACGAATACTGATTCTATAATTAGACTGTCAGATTGGATGAACTATGTTGCGCTAAATAGAATATTGTTTTTAGGTTTTGTAATTTGTGATCAATTGCACAGCATTCCTTTTAAATTATCCAGATTGTATGCCATGGTCTTAAATTCTGAACTGCGATTGCTGATGTGTTTTGACAATGTTCTCTATATAGCTAGAGATATGGTGTCATTCATGTTCAGTCTCGATGGATTAGTGTCCTCCTTTGGTCTTTTAGTTTTAGAGCTTGCAGAGCTTGTTAGATTCTTATTGCAGTCTTATGGATTATTTATATTTTTTTAGTTTAAAGAGCTTGCCCAAGCTTATGAGGTCTTGAGTGACCCAGAGAAGCGTGAGATATATGATCAGTATGGGGAGGATGCTCTAAAGGAAGGAATGGGTGGTGGAGGTGGTGGACATGACCCATTTGATATATTTCAATCATTCTTTGGTGGAAGCCCCTTTGGTGGTATGTTTGCTGTACATATTTGAAATTGAATTTGCTTCTTTTTTGTCTATTATTTTCGTATCTACAATTATTTCCCCCCACATACAATTTTTCTGATGTTCAGGTGGTGGAAGCAGCAGAGGTAGACGGCAAAGAAGAGGAGAGGATGTTATCCACCCTCTCAAGGTTTCTTTGGAAGATCTTTACAATGGGACATCAAAGAAGCTTTCACTATCTCGCAATGTGTTGTGCTCAAAGTGCAAGGGGTGAGTTTATAGCCTGTTGGTTTAATTTTCAACTTCATTTTGTTATTTATGAGTGAAGTCAGGGCTTAGTGCTTTCTACTATTTCATAATATGCTACGATCATGATTGTGCTATGTTCCCTTATCAGTAAAGGGTCCAAGTCAGGTGCTTCAATGAAGTGTTCTGGCTGTCAAGGGTCTGGAATGAAAGTTTCTATCAGACAGCTTGGTCCATCCATGATCCAGCAGATGCAGCACCCTTGCAATGAGTGTAAGGGTACTGGTGAGACAATCAGTGACAAAGATAGGTGCCCACAGTGCAAGGGTGAGAAAGTTGTGCAGGAGAAGAAGGTGTTGGAAGTTCACGTGGAGAAGGGTATGCAGAACGGGCAGAAGGTAACATTCCCAGGCGAGGCAGATGAAGCGGTAAGATAGGTGCAGTCACACTTTAGAAAGATTTGCTTATAATGACTTATCTTGACATGATTTTGTCCTTTTGCAGCCAGAAACTATCACTGGAGATATTGTTTTTGTCTTGCAACAAAAGGAACATCCTAAGTTCAAACGAAAGGGAGATGATCTTTTTGTTGAGCACACATTGACCTTGACTGAGGCCCTATGTGGTTTCCAGTTCGTCTTGACTCACCTCGACAACAGACAGCTGCTTATTAAGTCCCAACCTGGTGAAGTTGTCAAGCCTGGTAGGCCCAAAGAACCAACCCCTATTGACCTTTAAAAGATTATATGTTTAATGCACTCGAGTCTCCATCATGAGTTAATTACTCTGGCAAGTGCCAGTCCTAGGTTTTTTCTAGGATTACCTTTGTATATTTGTCATCTATTCTAGCAACAACTAGTACTAATAGATTACCTGTTCATATTTTTTCTTCAAGCCTTCAAACAGACATTTGACAATTCAACTCCTTCCACTTATGTGATACTTTATGTCCTTCCCTTTTCTTAGGTTCTTCTCATGCAGCAATGTAGATTCACGTAGTCATGTTTTTCTAAGCCTTCTCTCTGTGCATGGACACATGCATGCTGGCTGCTATGTTGATTTTGAAAATATCTTGGGAAATATTGACACCATGTTTTTCTTTGGCTCTGCAGATCAGTTTAAGGCTATCAACGACGAAGGCATGCCGATGTACCAAAGGCCTTTTATGAAAGGTAAATTGTACATTCACTTCACTGTTGATTTCCCCGACTCATTAATGCCCGAGGAGTGCAAGAACCTTGAGGCTGTGCTACCTCCAAAACCCAAATTGCAAGTGTCTGATATGGAGTTAGACGAGTGTGAGGAGACTACTTTGCATGATGTGAACATTGAAGAAGAGATGCGGAGGAAGCAGCAAGCTGCCCATGAGGCCTATGACGAAGATGGAGATATGCATGGTGGTGCGCAGAGAGTCGAATGTGCACAGCAGTAATCTCATAGTGTTCTGGTATTTGCTATCTTGTGATAGGGGGTAGATTACTAGTCAAGGATTTGGATATTTTTCTTATGCAGACCGAGACCCCAAGCAGAATTTTACTGCTCGACTATTGTAAGTGTGTTTACGTGTTCACGCAAATTGTTTTGATTCGTTATTGTAATCAATAGTCCTTTTCAATTCTTGAAGTCCCATTTGAAACTGACATGAGCTATATTCTACCAAATTGCTGGGTTTCAGTTCACCAATAACTTGAACCGTGTCACAAGTTGCTTATAAGCTCACTCGGTGTTTGATGCAACTTTCAGGCACTGGGTTTATTTGAACTCAGTAGTTTTGATGCATATTATGAATTTATATGTGACTAAGTTGGTGCGGAGTAGGTTTGAACCCAAACAACAAAAGAAAAAAAAATACCTAGTGGAATTCTACAAGTGAGGCTTGGGGAGAGAAGCTTTCCTGGGAACCGGAGTAGGTTTGAACCCATATAATTTTAAATACGATGCCAATATGCAAACTGCCTTAAAATTGAAATTCAAAAAATTCAAATCCTCAAGAGTTAATATACTTACTCAAACTTCTAAGTATATCAACTTAGGCCTAATTATCTACTGAAACATAAGTTCTGGCTACTTTTAACGTCTTGCAAAATCATTCTCTTCATGCAAACTGGAGAGAGCAAATCAAATTATCCCAAATCAAAACAGAGGTTTATAATCACAAGTAGGGATATTTAATAGCTCGATTTTGTTTATCTAAATTGTTCCGATTTTTTTCTTCATTTTAATAACTTGCAACAATTGTTTCGATCTTATTGATTCATCATCATCCACATAAAAAATCAGTCACAAAATGAACTGAAAAAAATAAAATAATGAATACTGAAGAACATAAAATATTTATGTTGAGAGTGGGATTTGAACCCACGCCCTTTCGGACCAGAACCTTAATCTGGCGCCTTAGACCAACTCGGCCATCTCAACATATGCCCAGTAAATTCTACATAATTTATTTGATAATTGTAAGCATTCTAATTAATGTTATATATTTGTGGAAGTTATACATTTTTTAATATAAAAGAAATAATTTTAAGAGTAAACTGAGATTTTATTAGTTAATCTATCTTAAAACGAAAGGAGTATATATAACTTCGCTCAATTTTTTTAGGGGAAAAGGTTAAAAATGCTCTTGTACTATAAAAAAAAAAGATAAAAAATACCCTCTATTTATACTTTAGACCATTTATGCTCTTGTACTATCAGAAATGGTCAAAAGCGCCCTTGTACTATCAGAAATTGGTTAAACATGCCTTGAGTCCGTTAGTTTCGTTAAATCAGGGCATTTTTTACCCATTTCTGATAGTACAAAGGCATTTTTGACGCTCTTCGCATATTATATATTCTTTTTAAACATATTGTGTTCCTAATAGAAGATATTATTTATAAAGAATTTTTTTCTTATTTTTTTAAAAATCACATTTACTAATTAAATGTAAGAAAATAATTTTTTTTCCTAATGTCATTTTATCAATTAAAATAGAATATCGTATTCCTGTAACAACTAATATATATAATCAATATAAGATTATAGTAAATCCAACATTAATTTTTATTTAGATAACAATAAAATTAGTAATTAGAATAAATCAAAAAAAAATTTAATTTTTCTTATCAAATTGAAGTAGGATAAATATATATTATTTGTTTCAGGGATACGATGTTCTATTTTAATTGATAACATGAGATTAAGAAAAAAAATTATTTTCTCACATTTTTATTAGTTAATGTGTTAAAAAAATAAGAAAAAAATTCTATAATATTTTTTTATTAGGAACTCAATGTTTAAAAAGAATATATAACATGCGAAAATGGTCAAAAATGCCCTTGTACTATCAGCAAGGATACAAAATGCTCTTTGTTTATACTTTGGGCCATTTATGCCCTTGTACTATTAGAAAGGGTCAAAAATACCCTTGTACTATCTGAAACGGGTCAAAATTGCCCTGACTTAAACAACACTAACGGACTTAGCACATTTTTGACTCATTTCTTATAATACAAGGGCATTTTGACTATTTCTGATAGTACAAAGGCATAAATGGTCCAAAATATAAAAGAGAGACATTTTTATCCTTTCTGATAGTATAAGGACATTTTTGACCCTTTTTTTTTTGTTTTTAATATTTTCACGTAGTAATCGTATCCGTATTATATTTCAACTAAATCTGATTAGCACTAAAACAAAATATGGCATTAAGTGATGTGAAAACAAAATATGGCATTGAGTGATGTGACAACTAAAATGAACCCAAAGGAGTATATATAACCTAGCTCAATTTTTTTTGGTTAATATTTTCACCTATTCATATTAGATTTTGATTAAATTTAGTTAACATGGAAAAATATGACATTAAGTGATAAAGTACTTCCTAATAAAAATAACTAAATAACCCAAGAGACTCACTTAGCTCAAGTTGATAAACTTTGAAAATCTATTTTTATTTAATAATCTTGATCAGAATTACTTTTAACTACAAGTTGATGCATACTAAATACATAATTGTTATGAAATCGAAGAAACTCGAAAGAAAATCAAACAAAGAATGAATTATAACTTTTTGTATTGATTCAAATAAAAGAATATGCCACTATTTATAAGCAATTAAAAATAATAAAATTATATATACTAAATTAAAAGGACTCTAAATATTTTTTTTTACAATAAATAAACACCTTAAATTTGAAAGGAAAGTAAATAATATAAAATATTTTTAAAACAAGAAAATAAAAATATAGTACCATTAGTACAGATGAGAGAATGGAGGGGGAGTAATTAAATATCAACACTAACTAGATAATGACAATTTTCTTTTTCTATCCAAAAACATTTAACCGAAAACAAAATAGTTGTATTATTTATTATTCTTTTGTTCTTTTTCCTTTATCCAAATATATATACACACACGATACTCTTTCCTTTTTAGTCTATTTATAAAAGATTCACTGAATCTTCAAATTTAGAAAATTAGTAACTTCACATTTATCAATTTACCTTCTATAATTTTGACCTTTTGAAGTAAATGTCATTAAATTCTTTTCAGTTTTTGCACATTTCTTTAATGTTTTTCACTTGTTTGGTTGATTATGGAGTATTATTTTTCTTAATAAAAAAATTTAAAAACCAAATAAAATACCAAAAGGCACCAACTAGCCAAGTCACAATCTTGGGAAGATTCATTTAGTGATGGGATTAACTTGCTTACTCACCCCCCCACCCTACCCCACCCCACCTACCCTTTATACATATAAATGAACATATCTTCCCTGCCATCCAAAAGTTCAAAAACTCCATCTTTTCTCCACATTTCTTTAATCAAATAAATACTTTCTTGTCAAGAACACTATTGATAATGGAGGATGGTAAAGTGAGTGAAGGTCTAGAAGGTGAAGAAAAATTTAGCTACTATAGCTATGGCTTTGTATTTTCTTTTGGTATCCTCGTTATCCTCATTGTAATGACTTATACTTCTTACTTATGCATCCGATTCCGATCGCGCAATAATCCAACCACTTCTGTCACCACAATCATCAGGACAAGAGTTGAAAATGGAATCATTTTTATTCAACAAGGTCTTGATGAAGCCACTTTGAGGAGTTATCCAAAGTTATTATATTCACAAGTTAAGGCTCACAAAGGGGATTTTACATCTTCATGTGGATGTTCAATTTGCTTGGGTGATTATAAAGACAATGATATGCTTAGGCTATTGCCTCATTGTGGCCATCTTTTTCATCTCATGTGTATTGACACTTGGCTTAGGCTACACCCCACTTGCCCCATTTGTAGAGATTCTTCTCTCCCATCTCCTTTGGTCGAGGTCAGTGATACATGATTCAGAATTTGAACATTGTGAAATCTGAACTACTAAGAGGTTTAATTCTATTTATACCTATTTTATGTATATATAGAGTTTGACTTGAAAATCAAGAAGCTATATATACAGATAGATAGATAGATGATTTCTTCTTCTTTTTAATTCATCCAAGAAGATATATAGATAATTTAGCGATTGTATTTGGACCAATTTGTGTTCATCATTACTAGTTAATTGGGAATTTGCTCACTCTCATCGAGATAACAAGTACTGTCCGAAAAACATTTTAAATGAAATTACCTAGTTTTTTTTTAATCTTTGCTGAAATTTAATTTCTTTTATTTTTTGTTCTTTTTTCCCCCTATTTGGAAAGTACTACACACTTTATTTTACCAATCATATGTACAAATATGGTAAGTCCTACAGAAGATAACTTTTGCAAAATTTAAACACACATGATGTTTTTCAGTTTGCTTTTCTTTAATTTAATTTTTCCCTTGTTCCAGCCATACAATAATGTGAATTAATTTCCATATGTATGACAACACATAATAAAAGAAAAAGAAAGGCAAAGTTGTTATCAAAGAAATAAATAAGGAATAAGGCAAATCGTGCATATAGTCAAATTGGGCTTTGAGCTGGCAAATCATAAAAATAAGTGGTTTATATTTCATGAGTTCCAAGACAAATAATTTTAGAGATCTGGAGATGCAAGTGTTAAAAAGATTTAAAATTGAGTTGATAGATCACAATCTTTAATTAATGTCATGAATTGATTAAACATTTTGTATCATCATGTGGAAGCTTTTGATAGTATTTCCACATAATAAAAAAAAATATTAAGTTTGCCTTGCTTTCCAGGGTTCAGACTTATTAGTGGTTGTTGTTGTATTAGTCGTATTCTCGTGGTTTTAACTTTTGATATCTATTAGTGACGGAATAAAAAATTTTGTATGATGGGTGCTTAATTATTTTTAGTTTGAAAATTGCTATGTAAAGTGGATGCGCAGTTAATATATTTTAATGAATTATTAAATTTTATGCATAAATAATAGTGTTTATCACAAGAAGCAATGGGTATTGCTATATATGTAAAGTGGGTGCTCAGTTAATATATTTTAATGAATTATTAAATTTTATGCATAAATAATAGTGTTTATTACAAGAAGTAATGGATGCTTAAGCACCCATATTATACCACATACTTCCAGTACCATTGATATCTATCATCGTCTGTTTATAATTGTGTTTCGACTACTACATTATTTTATTATTGTTCATATACTTTTTTTAGGCTTTGCTTGACTTTTCTTATTAGTTGTTATGTTTTCTGCATTGTTTTCTTCTTCTTTATACTTGGAATTGGTGTATTTGAGCCGAAACTTTTTCAAAAATAATCTCTCTAATCTTACAAAGTAGTGGTATAACCGTATATTCTATCTTTTTGACACCCCACTTATGAAATTTTACTGAATCTAATATGTTGTTGTTGGAGATACAGAGACAGAGACATACCTGATGTTTGAAGATAAAAGATATTGATGCTTAATTCATTTTTTAAACTTAATTAACTGAAGAGCAAAATATCACTACAAGAAAATTGGAACTAGCTTATTCATCCGCTAATCCTCGTTAAATTGCTCATAGCTAACTGTTACGCCGAAAAATGACCGACTCTTTAAAGAAAAATAAAAATTATTTTCGAATATCCAAAATCGATTCAAGACTCAATTGATTTGAGCAAAACCAATTCTCGAGATTCGAAATGGAAAAGACAGGGAGTCGCCACCTAATTTTACGGATAATTAGGAAACCATTAAATATTTCAAAAGATCTAACAGAAAAATCTTTTAAAAATCCAGAGTTCAGGTTCGGGTTCATATTTCCATTTTGGGAAGGTTTTACGCACCCAAAATAGCTGCTAAATGCAGTTATCCGACGATTATAAAAATTTGACTAACTTTGACTTGAAAACATTAACTGATTTGTGAAATTTGATTATTTTTTCGAAATGATATGAGTAAATTTGACAAAAATTTGAAAAACAATTAATTAAACTTAGAAATTGACTAAGTTTGAAAAATTTAACTAAAATGATAAAGTCATACTCATTTATTTATTTTTTAATTAATTCTATTATTATCTTCTTTTTTTAAAAAAAAAAAAATCTTTTATGCAAAATATTTTTAAAAAAAGATAAAATAACAAAAATAGTATGACAGGCTGGGGAATTCAATTAAATTAAAACCAATAAATCATTCAAACAAATACAAAAATAAAAAAAAGAGAGTTAACGATGTGGGCCTTTATCCCATTTTAAAATTCTGTTGTAACTTCGGGGCTTTTATCCTTGTGCGATCTTGCTTTCCGATATTTGTATAATA
>JAPFFP010000008.1:1793628-1826365 GCA_026153255.1 Solanum medicagineum | reverse complement strand
AGAAGAAGGGAAGGGGTATAGAGATTAGGGGCGCGTGTAACTCACGCGCCCGGTTAATTAATTTTTTTTTTTTTTTTTTGAAAATGATTGTTTAAAATCGTTAAAAATAAAAATAAAATTCGATGACTAATTTGACACCGTGGAGGGTAAAAATTGGGTGTCAACACTAACATAATTTTGTGATAATTCATCGCTAAATAGGATGAACAAAACAAATTTTTCTAGTTAATTCTAAAATTTGTCCATCACTGTTTCATATTTGTTGGAATTAAATAGCGACAGTTTTTTAATAATTAGAATTAGAACTTATAACATTACAATCTTAGTTATGACATTTTAGCAATTAGATTCAAATCACTACTTGAATCGATATTAATATAATTAACTCTAAATCGTATAATACAAAGACATATATTTCCATAGTACTCTTAAAAACAAAGTACAAAAGTCGGAAAGACTTTAATTATTCCAATGAGAGAGTCAACTAGTTCAATATTAACAACCTTAAAGCTTAAAACAGATCATTTTAAATTTTGAATTCACCTCAAGATGTAGATGAGGGTGAGATTGAGGGGGCAGAATTATTGTATGAATTTTGCTGGACAGTGACACTGAATTTTTGTCCCAATTCACAATAATTTAGTATGTTACATATGTAGTAAAATACCCCAGATTCCACCAATGTAATATTTGCTGGACCATCATCAAATACCTTGTAAGCCTGATTACCCGTACAATGATCGTACTCTCTTATTGACACTTGCATCACATTGTAAAATTCTGGATCAAACTCGAAATCTGCACATGAAAAATATCGCGGTTAAAGAAAAACTCATTTATTTGACTCTCAAAATTCGAAAGACTAATATATTTAAAAGAATGTAAATGAAGAGTTATATCTCTTTCGATTTTAGCAGCGCGGTTCGATTCTAATTGAAATAAAACTTACATCATTAAAAACTACTACTTATAAGTCACGATAACTGATAAAAACAAAACTTGTTTGACTCTTGAAATCTAAAAAGTACTATCAAATTTAAAAAAGATGAAATCATTAAGTACGATGTAGAGACTTCAAAGAACAATAGTAAAAGGCATATGAATGGTCATCGTTCACGGTCAAAGAAAAACTCAAAAATCTGAAAGGTGACACATACATAAACTGAGACGGGAAAAGTATTTACAAGTTAAGAGAAGTACATAGAATGTCTCCGGGGAAGAAAACTTGGGAAGAAGACCAATTGTTGTAGAAGTTATTTGTAGGAGGGATAGTCCAAATTGAATCCCCAACTAAATGTTGTGTAGCATATGATTGATGATACAATGTTATTAATAACAATAATAATAGTGCAAATGTTAACAAGAAATATTGATGATTTTGCATTTTCATATTGATAATTACCAAAGAAAATAGATGAGGGAAGATGGTTGTAAAACGGTTGAGTGATGGGGATGAATAGTTTTGAGGGAATATAATGTAACTGTTTTTTGCCACAATTGAAGGGTCAAAAATAATTTACTCTAATCCCACATCCAAAAAAAGATAAAAACTAGTTTAAAGTTTAATTACGATAACGTTGTTTCGTAACCAAGTGGAGCCATTAAAGTCGTTTGGACGTAGAAAAATTTTACCATAAGAAAATTGTAACAAGCTTGTTCATCCTCTAATCAAACAACAACAACAACATACCCCAGTGCCTCAAAAGGCTCCCGCTCATTGCGGGGTGAGGGGGGGTCGGATGTACGCAGCCTAACCCCTCCCCAGTGCCTCAAAAGGCTCCCGCTCATTGCAGTGTGAGGGGGGGGTCGGATTTACGCAGCCCAACCCCTATGTTTAAAAACATAAAGCGACTATTTCCAGACAGTTTAAAAAGCCATTTTGCTTTATTCCATCATACTCCAAGGCCAAAAAATAGTCAATCTTTGCTCCATCCTCTAATCATCATATATTATTTATTATGTCATCAATAACTTTTAACATGAGTAAAATAACCTCTAATCATCATATATTACTTATTATGTCATCAATAACTTTTCTTATAAACATTATAATATATGTGAATAATTAAATATAAATAATGGTCATATATTATGTCATCAATAACTTCTATTATAAACATTATAATTTATGTGGATAATTAATATGAATAATAGTGATATCATCTTGTCCTTTTAAAAGTTAAATTAGTTATTTATATTACGATTTTATCTTTGATATAAATTAAAATATAAAAAAATATTTAATTATTTATTATGTTAATTTAATTAAAATGTTAGTAACTTTTGAACTTCTTTGAATTGATTTTTAATTAAATATCTAATTTAATAATAATATTTATCATGTATAATATAAAATAATTATAATTACATTAATAATTTTTTAAAAATATTTATACTAATTTGCACAGGATGCACGTGTAACGCATGTGTTTGAAAACTAGTCCTTATTAAATGTCTCATAGCTCACATAGTTTTGTGATAATTCATCGCTAAATAAATAGGATTAACAAAACAAAATTTTCTATTTAACTCGTAAAATTTGTCCATTGCTAATTCGTATTTATTGTAATAGTAAATGGTTCTATTGAATAACGACAGTTTTTTAATAATTGGAATTAGAACTAATAACATTACAATCTGAGTTATGACATTTTAGCAATTAGATTGTAATCACGATTGGGTCGATATTGATATAATTAAACTCTAAATCGTATAATAAAAAGATATATTTTCATAATACTCTTAAAAACAAAGTACAACCACTTACTATAGGTTAAAAGTTGGAAAGAGTTAAAATAACTTTAAAACTTAAAACGGATCATTTTAAATTCTGAATACACCTCAAGATGTAGACAAGGGCAAGGCCGAGGGCGCAGAGTTATTGTACGAATTTTGCTGGACAGTGACACTGAATTTCTGTCCTAATTCACAATAATTTAATATGATACATATGTAGTAAAATACCTCAGACTTCATCATTGTAATATTCACCGGACTGTCATTAAATACCTTGTAAGCATGATTATCAGTACAATAATCATACTCTCTTCTTGACACTTGCATCACATTGTAAAATTTTGGATCAAACTCAAAATCTGCACATGAAAAATGTCGTTGTTAAAGAAAAACTCGTTCAACTCTCAAAAGACTTAACATATTTAAAAGAATGTAAATGAAGAGTTACATCTCTCTTTCAATCTACGTTACACGATTCGAAATCAAACGATCTTTAAAGGTTTTTACAAATAAAACTTAATATTTGAAAACTACTACTTATAAGTCAGAATAATTAACAAAAGAAAAACTTGTTTGATTCTTGAAATAATATATAAAAAGGATGAAATCACTAAACTTTTTCAAAATAAAATTACATATGTAGAAATGTTAAAAAATAATAGTAAAAGGCATACGAATGGTCATCACTCATGGTCAAAGAAGAACTTATTTTGACTCTCGAAAATCCGAAAGGTGACAGATAAATTGAGACGGAAAAGTACTTAGAAGTTAAGAGAAGTACATAGAGTGTCTCCAAGGAGGAAAACTTGGGAAGAAGACCAATTGTTGTAGAAGTTGTTTGAAGGAGGGATAGTCCAAATTGAGTCCCCAACTAAATGATGTGTAGCATATGATTTATGATGCAATGTTATTATTATTAATAATAGTGCAAATGTTAACAAGAAATATTGGCGATTTTGCATTTTCATTTTGATAACTCTTTGGGAGATTAAAATTAAAAAGAAGAGATGAGATGAGGGAAAATGGTTTGAGAGATGGGAATGAAGAAAATGAGAAGTTTTAAAAATATCGTATATACCATATATTTATATTTTAAAAATATATATTTATTAATTATTATTTTGATGAACGACTATTTACGATCAATTTCTCAAAAAAGAAGAGGCCTAATAAAGGCTATCCCAACAAACAACTACCATGAATGGGTTGATGCTAAAGGTTTTAGTTACATTTTTTAGTTATTTAGGGAAAGAAATATTCAAATATTATATTTGTCTGATAAGCTAGAAGCCCCAGATTGGTATATATTTGAATCTTTTGGATTATTCAAATATATATATTTGTATTTTTAAATTATCCAAAAGCATATTTTAAATTATTGTGAAGAATATATAAAAATCAATTTCATAGTATAGGGATAAATTTGAAGGTCAATAATGTTGGTGTTGTTTATTAGGCATGTGCACCTAATAGCCATTATTTAGCTTTTATTTAATGTCAATAATTGTTTGACACTTGTGTAGTAATAATATTTATAGTCAATTAAAAATATTAAAGTATTTTGAACTTGGACCATCTCTCACATATTCTATTTTTTGAATTGCAGCTAACTCAATTATTATAGGCCTGTATAATATAAATTTTATTTCAATATAATAGTCTATAAATCATACAGAAGAAAGAAATCTTATTCAATTAGTCTTATAAAATGAACTCGATCAAAAAAGTAAACATAAGATATTGAATTCGATACTCTACATTTGATAAATCACCTATTCAGTCAACTTGGTCATGGATGGATAATCAAAATAATACATTTTTTAGGAGAAATTCATAAGTTAGTAGCTTTTCTTTTTGATAAACTTAGTTACATTTCACTAGGTTTTATAATTTTTCTTATTGACAAATTGATCCTTTTTATAAAAAGATAAAAAGGAAGAATAGGTCCCTCAAGTAGTATTATGACCGTTACTACAGCCTCCAAAGTCCTAAAAAGGTCAAATAATCTTATCATGAAGGTATACTTAATAATTAGTAAGGTTGTTAAACGGGACGGGATGTGACAAGATATCCCGTAATGGGATATCCATGGGATGGGCTTATGAATTTGTCCTTCCTATCTCGTCTCACTAAAGCCTCACTCCTCTTATTTTATTAATAAAAATTGTCTAATGGGGTGAGACGGGACAGAACGGGATATCCCATTAATGAGATATCCATAGGATGGGCTTATGGATTTGTCCTACCTGTCCCGTCCCATTAGATCCCCACTCCTCCTATTCCATTAACAAAAATTGTCTCATCCCATCCCGTTCAACTAAAATCTGTCTCATTCCACTTAAATTAAAATATGTACATGTTTGTATGTTTTGAATATGTAACGTTATCGATTTAAGTTTGAAATTTATTCTATTTATGTTCATTCGAAATATGTTCTCCATTATCAAACTCGTACTCGAAAACCTTTGATTAAGAATGATGAATTTCATCAATCTCACCACATCCTTCTATAGAAATCGATAGGAATAAAACACTGTCGTTAACATAAGAATACACCATTCCGATCAACTTTGTAATCCTTTTACACATACTTCTGATTTTATATCTTTGTTACAAGATTTATTCACGTCTACACATAAAAAATCCATAAAATTTATTTTTTATACTTCAAAATCATAAAAGATCATTTCCTCGACCTAACACAAAAAAGCACATGTTAGTTTACATTATTTATCATAGGGGAATAAATACTAGGGGTGTATAATTTCCTACCATGTACCCTAAACCATGATGATAATTCCCCCAAAAAAATAATTTTCAAATTTAAAAAAGTGACACTCATCAGTTTCTAGCCGTTAACACACCTCAGCATCATCTTTCTTCTCTGTACATCAAAACAAGAAATTTTCACTCACTAAAATCCAAGATTTTTGCTACCCAATAAGTTTCTCCCATTGTTAATCCCAAATCTTGAATCTTTTTCAAAACCCCATTTTGCAGAATCTGCAGATTTCAAGAAATGAAGAGTATGAAGGGAAAGTTGCTGAAGAAATTGAAGACAATGAAGACAATTGGGTATTTGAAACCAGAAAGAATCCTTCATTCAAATGCATCAGAGGGGTTTATTCATGCTTCGCCGCTGAAATCGAATTCTTCTCCATTAACTCCTATTCAGGTACATGAAGATCCCCATAAGGATGTTCAGGATCAAGAGGCTGAGATTATTGATGTTGCTGAGCTAATGAGGGACCTTGAAGATCAAGAAATGGAAATCGACGATAAAGAGAATATAAAGCCTGTTCTTGTAAAGGTGAAAAAGTCTGAACCTTTAAGCCCATTGAAGCCAAAGAATGAGACTTTTGATGGGAATTTTACTACCCCTTTATTAGATTTTGATGTATCGAAATTTAGGCGGCCGGATTTGGATTCAGGTACCCTTTTTGATCCAAAGCTTCTTGCTTTGTTTGAGGAAGCAGTCATGGTAGTTAAAGCTCAAGAAGAAGAGAGGAAGGCCAAGATTGAAGAAAAGATTTTTAAACCACTAGAAGATGATGATGAAGAAAAGGAACCGCCTTTAAAAGCTCGAAAAATCGAGGAAATTGTAGACCCCTTGTTGGAATTTGAAGAGAAGTGTCCACCAGGAGGATGTGATTCAGTAATCCTCTACACAACAGGGCTTAGAGGGATACGAAAGACGTTCGAGGACTGTCATAGTATTCGGTTTCTGTTGGAGAATTTTCGTGTTATGTTCTTCGAGAGGGACATTTCGATGCATTCTGAGTTTAAGGAGGAGTTGTGGAGACTCTTGGATGGGAAAGTTGTGCCACCAAGGCTGTTTATTAAAGGAAGGTACATTGGTGGAGCTGAAGAAGTATTGACATTGCATGAACAAGGGAAGTTTAGGCCACTTCTTGAAGGAATTCCAATTGATAATTTTCAATGTCCATGTGAAGGTTGTGCAGGAATGAGATTTATTATGTGTTTCAAGTGCAATGGAAGTCAGAAAATTGTTCTTGAAGGTGATGATGAGGGTGAGTTAATGAAATGCCCAGAATGTAATGAAAATGGATTGATTGTATGTCCTTATTGTTGTTGAAAAATTATTCAATTGATTGTTTTGTTCCTTTTTGTATCCCTCACATTTGAGGGTGTAACATTCTTTTGTCTTTTGGAAAAGACAATGTCATGTTTCTTGCATGTTTGGTGTTTAGAATGAAAGATGGAGGACCCTATTCATTACTTGTATAAATTCTTTTTGTTTTGATTTTCCATTCGGTATCTGGTACCTATATATTGGAGTCTGACTAAATTTGAATTCGAATAGGAAAATCCTTCATTGTGTGAGTAAAGCCTTCCCTACCAAACGTGACTCCATAGCCAGGGGCCACTTCTGGTTAAGGATGAAGAAGTACATACAACACTCCACCACAAACCTTAGTAGTAATTGTATATTAGTTAGATTTTCGTTAGAGAATTTTTGCGTTATGTTCATCGAGAGGGACATTTTCGATGCACTCTGAGTTTGTGGAGGAGCTATGAGAATTTTGGATGGGAAGTGGTACCTCTAAGGCTGTTTATTAAAGAAAGATACATTGATGGAGTAGAGGAAATATGGACATTGCATGCACAAGCCAAGGGTTTTTCGGAAAAAAATCTCTCTATCTCCATGAGGTAGCGTAAGATCTGCGTACACTCTCTTCTCCCCGGATCTTAATATGTGAGATTTCAGTGAATTCTATATTAGTTAGATTTTGTTAGAGATTTTCATGTTATGTTCTTCAAGAGGGACATTTTCGATGCACTCTGAGTTTATGGAGGAGCTATGGAGAATTTTGGAGGGGGAAGTGGTACCTCTAAGGATGTTTATTAAAGAAAGATACATTGGTGGAGTTGAGGAAATATTGATATTGCAAGCCAAGGGTCTTTAGGAAATTAGCCTCTTATCTCCATGAGGTAGTCGTAAGATCTGCGTATACTCTCTCCTCTCCAGATCCTAATATGTGAGATTTCAGTGAATATGTTATTGTTGTTATTGTTGGTATGAACAAGGGAGGTTGAGGCCATGGCTTCTTGAAGGAACTTAAATTGATATTTATGTCCTTATGAATTTGAGTTCCAACACAACTCCCTTTACCAAATCTGCAAAAGGGAAAGATAATTTCAAGTTCTTTTTTTTGCATGTTTGGTGTTATTCACTTCTATAATAGATTGTGACAACAATTTTCTATATGTAAAGCTGTGGAACTAAAATATATATGGTCATTTCTGACAATGTAGTTGGACTCTCATGTCGATCCGAATGAATCATCCTTTCTATGGAGGTAAATCTTTGCCTGCTAGGCAAACAAAGGGGGAACGAAGAAAGGTACAGGTCCAAAACCTTCGACCCTTCTTTCTAAATGGGGGTGCCCGAGGCACCTCGTCTTCTCATTTCGTCATTGCTCATTCCTGTTTAGCCAAAGTGTTTGACCTTTCCTTTTCCGCACCCGCTTAGGCTTCACTGACCTATCTCGTTTATATGGAAAATTAGTATTTTGCTTGAATTGAAATTCCAGTGTGACCATAGATTTCGATGTTGAAACTTGAAAACCTGAGGTTTTTAAGTTGTGAACTTTTAGAAATAAACTTGTGTTTGGACATGCATTTTAGTTTTATAGAATTTGAAGTTTTTGTCGACGAAAATTCCAAAGACCACAAAGAAGTCCAAAATATATGACCAAATAAATTTATAAATTTTCAAAATTCAACCCAATATCTATGGCCAAATACCAACTATATACTGAAATTTACGAACTATATACTGAGAAGCTTGAGCAATTAGCAAACATCATTAGGTGCTAACAAAAGTAGATAATTCATCTGTGCTTGTCAGGAAGGACCACATATTTTACTTTATATTGCTTCCTCCAAATCTACTCTATATTATTTCAAATTTGAAATATAAAATTATATGCATTATAAAATATAAACTTCAATCATTAATTTATTGATTTAATAAAACATTTTAAAAAATTTCTATGACAAAAGAAAACTTGCCGCCGCTATCATTTGATTGCGCACACAGTGAACCCCTTCGCTTCTATGCAATAGCTCACAAATCATATAGAGTGTGACAAGCTCAACCCAACAAGCAAATTCCTTGCTTTTGTTGGTAAGAAGTTTCGAACTTGAGACCTCCAAATCACGATGTCACTTTGAAGAATAACAAATTCATTTAACATCCTTTCAATTATTATTTTTATAGGTCTATTCAATCATACATGTATGAAACACATGCTAAAAATGACAAACTTTTAATTATTTATGTCTGAATGCAAAGTGAAAAAGAAGTGATATACTTTTTTGTTTGAAAGTTGTTCAATATTGGATTCGTGCAAAAAATAAAATATAAGGTAGGTCTTATTTATATGGGGCAACAAAAATAAGACACAATTAAAATTTGTTATTAACTTTATTTTATATTATTTGACCCTTGTGGATCTACCACACTCTTTAAGGAAATTTTAATAGGTGTGTTTACTAAACTAACTTGACTAATGATGTTTTAAATTCTAAATTTGACAGTTATTATTTTACAAAATTATAGTATAATATTAAGAATAAGATAAAAGAAAAAATAATCTTTTTGTTCAATTTGTTTTTCTAACTTGATTTGACATAGAATTTTACAAAGTAACCAAAAGAAAAACATTTTTTTTGAATCTTGTTGTCTTAATAAAGATATGTCAAGTGTATCAAAATATCCTTTAATTTTGTAGTCTAATATATATCACACAAAAATTTAGAATTAAAGAATTACTAAAAAAGGAAAGCAATATTCTTTTTGAAACATACTCCCTCAATCCTTCTTACTTGTCAATTATAGTAAAGATAGATGTCTAATAATATTTGTCCAATTTATTAAAAAAGATAGTTTTATACTTAATTTCTGATTAACTCCGATCAATAATTGTCATCATTTCCTTATCATATTTTTCAAGATATTGTAAAGGGTAATTTGAATAGTTTTATACTTAATTTTCGATTAACCCCTATCATTAGTTGTCATCATTTCCTTATCATATTTTTCAAGAAATTGTATTTATTATTATATTCAAAGGGTAATTTGATAAAGTTATTTTTAATTTATTGCTTTTTAATTCTTATGCCAAATCAATAGTGGACAACCATTATCGAACCAAAAGAGTATTATCAAAATAAATAGGAATTAAACAAAAATAGAATTAAAGGGATGAATATAAATATCTTGATTTCTTAAAATAAATAAATTAATTAAAACAAAACATATCTATTACATATATATAAGCGGCAGTAAGCAGGCACCTTGCGCTCGACATACATATTTTAGCTACCTGCTTTGCTGATTGACGTGCTTCTTTCTGCTGTTTGATTCTACTTTATCGTTTCTTAATTATCTTCTCAGTTGCTTCAATCGTGCTTATAGTTCTTGAAATTTTATCAGTGCCACAAAACTAAATTAAATTTTGATTGATTCACCAGATTTAATATGTGCAATATAAGTTGGAATAAAATCAATAAAATTTACAAATAACATAAAATATAGTATAAGTTGTAATAATTAATAACTTATAAATTTAAAAATATTTTAATATCATATAAATCGAGTCAAAAGAAAAAATATATTGAACCCGTGTTAGCATCGAGTTTTATAACTAATTTTTGATATATGTGTCAAGTAAAATAACACACAATAAAGTAACTATAAAAAAGAGTGGCACAAAAAAGTGTTAATAGTAGTACTATCTTGAGTAGCTCCGTTATTTTCTCTATGGGTTATCGGCTTCATCATTATAATCACATCTTCCCCATTTCCAGGACCTCCTTCTCCAACCCTTTTCATCTCTTCTTCTCTTTTCGCTTCAATCTCAGGTGAATATAATTTTTTCTTATATTTTTTGCATACGCTAAATGTAATCATTACAATGAAAACATACGAATTATGTATAATACATTTGTCTATATGCATGTAACCATTTTTTTCTTGATTTTTTGGGGGTTTAATTGATGACCCATTTCATATATGTGTGTGTAGAGTGTGGTGTTGCAATCAGAGTGGTAAAAATCAGGGACTAATGGAGAAAATAGTTGTAAATGGCTCAGAGTCACAAGTTGTAGTGGATGATCCTAATTTGTTGCAAAAGAAAGTATCTGCAATTCGCCTGGCTGGTCCTGCAAAGCTACAGGTGAATGTTTACATTGTTGGGTTGATGAATTATGTTGAGAACAATGCGTGATTGGAAGGTTCAGTCCCAAAAGTTATGAGCTTTATGTGTTTTGTTCACATTGCTTGTTGGGTTGAATTTCTAATTTCTTGAGTATGTGTACTTTTTTCGTCCCAATTTAAGCGTCTTAGTTTGACTGAGCCTCCAAGTTTAAGAAATATAAATGCTGGAAATGGAAAACTTACTTAATATAAAAGATACACTCTTGTATAATACAATGTTTCTCCGTGAAAAGAGTTGTTATGTAGGGAGTATTTTATCACCTATCACACAGAAAGGAAAGCTTATAGTTTGTTTGATAGGTTCGGAAATGCTTCTTATTGGTTCCCTGCCCCCTATCGATGTGAATAGTTTTTTAGACTAAACCCAAGACCATGCTCTCCCTTTTGAGTCTGCTCTTAGGTGCCTATCCCGAAGAAGGAAAGACGGGGCATAGAAAGGCTAAGGCAATAGAAGCAAGACTCAGTCCCTGTAGGGAAGGCGCCAAAGTCTTTTCGAGACTTGCGCTAGGTGATAACCTAAGTGATTATTCTGAAGAAAGGGCTTACTATCTTCTAGAATTAGCCCTTCTTCTGCCTTATTCTTTTGAAGGTATGAGACCCAGTTCGACTTTCAAGAACCTTCTCTTGAAGATTCCCTTCACCAAGTCATCACCAGCAATCAATTCTTATCCCTTGGTATCAAAGGGCGAGTTCCTTTCTTATCTTGCCCAAAAACTTTCTTTGTTCTCATTGGAGAAAGACTCTCTCGCGACAAGGTTTTACACATAGGGCCAACTGCTATTTTTATCTTGCTTGCCCTTAATCTGTCTTGCGCCTTTCAGTTGGGGACCCCCAAGAACTTCATCAATAACTTGTTATTTCATGTTTAAAGCTTCATTCGTTATATTATGTGTGAGGATGAAGTAGCTTTAACCTTCTCCTACTTCTTGGCTGTGATGTTAAATTTGTGATTTGGTAAACTTGTAAGTGGTTAGCTGAGCCTGTACCTACATATGCTAATACCTAGGTCCTTATATAAGCTACAAAGAAAATGTGTATATGAAGTATTTCAATTGCTTGCAAGCAGGATGTACTTTTAGAAGTGGATTCCAACTGATTGCATTTGTATAAGTCATGGCATGCTTCCAGAAATGTTATCCAGGATCAACTATACACACTTTCCCAAAGTTTCTATCTGACGTATAGCTTCTTTTAAGTGCTGAAGAGTGAAGAGTATTAAGGGGTCGATTGGTATGTGGGATAAGGTGGATATCGTAGGATAAAGTTAAGGATTAGATTTATACTGTGTTTTGTTGATGGTAATAAATTTGTACCATCAACCAAACACAGTATAAATCTAATCCAAACTAAATCCTAGATATCCCACCTTTTCCCACTCAATTTGGTATTATTTTATCCAACCTCCTTGGTGGACTAAATTAGTCCAAGGATTATAATGTTAGGACTATAATCCTGGGATAATTAGTCCACGAACCAAACGACCCCTATGATTTGGTTAAGGGTACATGTGCCTAGCTCATTGCCTCTGGTACTTCCTGAATCTGCTGCGTACTTGCATCTGCTTAAATTAGTCCATGTTTTGTATGACCTACGCACAGAACTATTGGCATTTATAAATGTAAAGTACTTGTCTTAGCTAGAGTCTCGAACATTTCACACATGCCCATGCATATTTCACCTTGTTCTGAATTGGTTTTTTCCTTTTACTTACTGACTATTTCAACATTCTAGGTAATTGCAGATTTCGATGCCACATTGACAAAGTACTGGATTGATGGTTGTCGAGGCCAAAGTATGTTATCCACTTCATACAACACTATCCTATTCCAATAGCTTGTCTGGATCAGACAGTTATTCAATAGCATACAATTTGATATATGTTTCTTAGGTCACAAGTGAAGGACTTGTCAAAATAACGAATTTTGTAGGCAGTCATAATGTTTTACAGCAGGAGGATCCTGAGTACAATGACAAGAGGCAGAAGTTATTTGAGTATTATCATCCCTTAGAATTTGATCCGACAATTCCCCTTGATGAGAAAACCAAGCTCATGGAAGAGTGGTATGTGTTATGATTTTGTACTGCTAGAATCGGGTTCAAACTCGTGCCATATATTGCATTTTGAGTTATTGACAAGTGAAATACATAATATGAAGTTCCAATAAAATATTTACGTTTGAATTGTAAATGTAGTAGTTAAATCCAGCTCCCTTATATCTGTAAATGGGGACAATCATCGGACTGGTGAAATTAAAGGGATTGTAGTACCACAGCCTATGTTTTAATGTCTAACTTATTTTCTGCAGGTGGGGAAAAACACATGCTCTTCTCATTGAAGGAGGCGTTACATACAATGGAATTCAAAATTCCGTGGCTAAAGCTACAGTTGCATTCAGGGATGGTGTAACTGAACTTTTTGAACTTTTGGAGGTACAGTATAGCCACTATCAGTTGTTTTCTGAGACATCTTGGGATGATGTCGATGAAGGCCAGTGTAAGAAATATGAACCATTGTGATTTCCTTGCGTCATCCAAATTATTGGAAAGAAATTTGATGGTATTAGTCTGTCAAATAGCAAGTGAAAGCCCCTGGGATTATTGAACATAAATCAGTGCACGAGCCTATGCAAACAGGTTTAAAAGCGGTAGATAGCCTGGTTCCTATAGGTCGTGGTCAATGAGAACGCAGCTTCCGCTAAAACCATATCTGCTATTCTGATATTAGCTATTCGAGTCAAATCATAGGATTGAAAGCCGATTGCTACTTTCTTGCCTTGGGGCATCGCATTCTAGATAACGTAATAAAAAGTCTTTCTCTACTGTCTTCAGTCTGGTTTGCTTTAGAAGTAAGCAAGCAAAGACAAGTGGTAGCTAAGCGAGAGTGCTTGCGGTGATGAAGAATACGTTCCAAGTACTTATTATTTTCTTTTCCTCTGTAATTGCTTATTCGGCTTTTGAAAGTCCTAGAATGTCAGGCTTAACCACAGCTCAAATGTTGTTTTAAATGAAAGTGAAATTGAACAGAGATATTACTAAATGTTGCGTTGGATTCCATTTTCTGTAGTTGCAAATTCATGCTAATGTGAAATTTAGTAGTCAATATATCCCAGAAGAGCTCTTTTCAGAAGAATACCTCCTTCTATGTCATGTGATTGCTTCAGTAATGAGTTGGGATTGTTTGGTATGCAGGAAAAAGGTGTTCCTGTTCTTATATTCTCTGCAGGTTTAGCTGACATAATAGAGGAGGTTAGTTCTTAAGGATTATCAGTGGTCTTGATCATAACAGGTGTATGTGATCCTGTTATGTTTGTCCAGTTTGGCTTTAGATATGATTCTCTCATCTTCTTGATCTGTCAGGTGCTGAAGCAGAAAGTTCATAGATCTTTCAAGAATGTTAGAGTTGTCTCCAACAGGATGGTGTTTGACGAAAATGGCCGCCTACAGTCATTTAAAGGTATCACCTTTCACCATATAGAGGTGCTTTTTACTTACTTTAGAAAGTACTTCAAGCAGTTTCCACTGATGGTTAGTTTCACTGTGTGTTTATCTGTGCCAAATTTTAGCTATTCCTCTAAAGTTTAGGAATTGGCCATTTGTCGTAAGTGTAAGCTTCAATGGAGGAATACTCTGCTCTAGTTATTCCTCCATGGAAAAACAAGTTGATAAAGAGTTGCACATCGACAACATTAAGAGTTTTAACTATCAGGTTATAAAACAACCAACCACAAGCAATTTTTGTAATGTTATCAGTAACTTAGAAAAGAGGGTATTACCTGTTTCTACAGATCAATAAGTGAAATTTTTTACATTATTGGTGTATAAATAGCAACAGTATATGGTAGTAAATGTTGGGCCCTTAAAGTGCCCCCCCCCCCGACCCTCCCCCCTTCCTTTTCTCTCTCTCTCTTTTTTTTGGATAAGGTCAACTTTGAAAGCTAAAGTCTTAACATAATCACAAGATATGCTGTAACAATAGGGTCATAGGGATGCTAAGGTGGATGTTTCGGTCATACATGATTTAGATAAGATAGAACTAATGACATCGCAAGTAGCACGCATTGAGGATAAAATGAAAGGTCGCTTGAGATGGTTCGGTTATGTCATGCAACAACCTACAAATGCACCGGTCCATAGGTATGATACTATAGTGAAGGTGTTAAAACAGGTCGAAGTAGATGTAACATAATACGGATGGATGTTGCCTAGAAAGACCTAAGATTTCTTGGAATCAATACAGACTTAGCCAAGAATAGGACATAATTGAAGAAAAAGATCCATATAAGCGGGTATCACCAGTTGTGAATAGGTTTTAGTTTTGTTAATATGTTGATTTTGCATCTATTGCTTTTTAGGAGTATTTTCACCTTTATTGTAGACTAATATGCCACTAAAAATACAGAGAACCTTTGATATTGTCATTATTATCATTTTAAAAAAATATTTAGCTAATTTCATCTTTTTAAAGCTTAAATGGAGGAACATGGTCAATGGCGATTCATATATCCGACCTCTACTTGTTTGGGATTGAGATATAGCTGTTACTCTTGGTAGGGCTAGTGTGAAATTTAGGGAGCCACTAGTTTGAGAGAGCTCTTAATTTGCCTTAAAAGACAAATTGCTTACCAGTATTGCCTCTCGACTGGCCAATCTATGCTGAAAGCTAAATGTCTTTTGTATTTATATAGTTGGGTTTTTTTGTCCCCAACGGATTCCCCTGATGGCTTTTTAGATTTTGTTTGCTCTATGATAGTGTCCCAGAGATAATATACTAATGCTCTCTCTTTTATAACTACTTTGCATCTTCCTGATGTCATGAATGGAATCAATTAATTAATCAAAAAAAAAAAAGCAGTGTGCCAAAATACAGTATACTATAAAGAGGATTTTAATTAGTGACCCCTAGTAGATTGGTACATTAAAGCACTGTTGATTGATTGATTGAAACAAACCTAGACAAGTTCTTTTATGGTCTTTTGAGTTTTAATCTTTCTACTTATAAGGACTAAATAAATATGGTTAACCCTCCATAAATTTGGATATTTATCAGGGTAACGTAAGGAGGGAACTCTTATACATGAAATCACCTGAACACTAAAAGTCTACATAATTAAGACTTCTGTATGTAATATAGATTAGTTTAGGAGTGGAGTTCAAGCCCTGTAACAAAGTGATTAATACCTGATCATTGGTTGGACATATTTGACTACTACTTACTGCTAGATACTATGCTTTTACACATATTTGGTCTGTACTGGAACGGCGAGTCTTGCAAGCAAAGTCAATTGCACATATATTTCTTGTATTGTGGTCATTTTTACATTTTTTTTTTAAAAAAAAAAGTTAAGAAGGCTAACTGTAACCTGCAGGTAAGACTATCCATGTACTCAACAAGAATGAGCATGCACTTGACATGGCTGCACCACTTCATGATGACTGTAATGACGTGAATGGACCGAGTGATGAGAAATCTGCATTAAAAAAGAGAACTAATGTGCTACTTCTTGGTGACCACATTGGAGACTTGGGAATGTCTGACGGCTTAGACTATGAAACAAGAATATCTGTGGGTTTTCTGTAAGTATCTCATCAGGTGTCCTTATTCTTCAAATTTAAACAATACTGAGATATCATGAATCACGACACTGCTCATAGAATGAAGTCATTTTTGTTTTACTTTGTCTCACCTCAAGTTGGTCATGTGATATCCAAGGTAAATGTATTGTAATTATAATTGTTGTACATTGCAATTCCATAGTTAGAGAAATTAAGTACCACATCCCATAAAGGAAGTTGGAATTGTTCTACTATTGATTGTATATTTGGAGTTGAAATCGTTTTCAGCTAGGCGTTGAGCCTTTCTAAGAAAAGTTTCCATATTTAGAGTTGTTCAAAATTTTCAAGTCATTAACATTAAGATAAAATGAGTTGATATTGCTGGCATACGAAGCTGTATTCCAACTACGAACATTTATCCCGACTCTCTAAACGGGTTGACAAATCCTAAAAGCTGAAAGGAAATTGCAACCGCAAGAAATACACTAGTGAGCATCAATTCTCTCTCAGTCCACTTCTTTATCCTCTGAAATCTTGGAAGAGTTCTAGTTAGACGGGTGACACATAGTCCTATGAATCGATATTCAACGGTTATGTAGTGCTCCCTCCCTAACTGATCTAGGTAGGGAGAGAGTGAAGGTATATAGTACCAAGCCTTACCTTTTCTCTTTTATGATGAGGTAATCTTTACTCTTTGAATTTGTGGCTTGCAAGTTTACAAAGGAGCAATTTTCGACTTCCTTCCTCAGATTTTTAATCTTTTCAAGGTCAATAAGCTTCCAACACAATACTTTTCACTCTTTTGGAAACATGAAAAAATTGTTAAATTGTGGATTTTGTAGAGTTTGAGATTATTAGGAGGCTACTGATTGCCTGCTGAAGTTTGAATAGATATACCTTCCCAGAATCTTTTCCCTAATGGTTTTACAAGATATTTTCTTACATTAGGAACTTCCAGTTTTTTGAATGAAAACCTTTTGTAGCATTGTTTCTTTTTTCTCACTCAAAAAATTTAAAAGTAAACAGTCATTCATATGGGGCTTTTTGGTTTGACTATGATTTTCAACTTACAATTTCATTTGGGACAGGTGACAGAAAATGCACTGAACTGAATTCCATGTCAATTACGGGCAAAATGAAAGACTGCAGACATGGTTTCAGTTGTACTTGTTGGGTTGCCTATACCGATCCTCAATATGTTTTCTTATCCTGATAAATTCTTTCCATCTTTTATGGCAAATGCAAATGATGATGAAAGCCCCTCTTTTTGCATAAAGAATGGTTTGGAATTCGAAGCATTTGTTGAAGTTTCCTACTACTGAGTTTCACAAAGCACAAGAACAAGACCAGGCTTACATTGTGCAACATTTTAGTCATGTTGATTTAGCGTGTGGTTGGTTTGAAGAAAAATGTTTTCTTGAAAAAAAATTGGTCTTACTTATTTCTAGTGTTCGGCAAGTAAGCAAGAAAATATTATCCCAATAAGTTTAATATAGCAAAACACCATGAGGGTGAAATAGGGTGGGGAGTTGGGATTCGGGGGTGGGATGGTCAAGCTTGAGTACTCCATGCATGGATGCATCATTCCTCATTTTCAAGGAGCTTGTTTCCTTTAGAAATTTTGACCAACCAAAATTGTGAAAATTGGCAGAAAATGTTTTCCTCCGTACCAAACATACCCTTCATGTCTAATTTTCCTGTAGCGTATTCCATGATTTTAATATGCAGTAGTTGCTAAACTTAGAGATTGTTGCAGGAATGACAGAGTGGAAGATTCTCTAGACAGCTACCGAAAAGCATTCGACATTCTCTATCTGGTAAGAAATTCTTTGACACACTTTGAGTTGAATTTATTCGCCTACTCGAACTTGCTTGTCATTTGCCTTGTCCTGTGTCCACTCATCTTTTTGTTGCATCGCAGAATGATGCATCCATGCATGGAGTACTCAAGCTTGCGTCTCATCTCTGTTCAACAGAAAGCGATTGAATTGCATGCATTGCTCCCTGCAAGACACTATTTCTCTTGCTTGGATTGGCAATCAGCACGAATGAACTCTCTTTGCATTCTTATAAGAAATCATGGCTAGAAGATCTCCATTCAAGATGCATAGCAGCACTTCTAATATCGACAATTTCTCAGCATTTGCCGTCACCATCAGGCACTAACCTCAATCCAGGCAGTGTCTACAGGCTTTCAAATGCAGAGAATGGAGTGAAATCTCCGCTTTAGAGAAGATTGATTTACCTTCGGAAATAATTCATTTAGGAACTCGTTGTATTGCTCCGTCGCTGATAATGTAGCTTGTTGCAATTCACAACGAAGTGGTTATTCCTTTTGTAAGATTCTTTAACACCATTTAAAGACTACCTACCTTACAAGGTACTGATGATACCACTAAGCTGCTACAAGGACCAGTGTATCTACTAATTTCTTGGTTCGAGTATGAACTCGTAACGCCTCTCTTCACTCCCATTTACTCGGTTATTGTTTCTCTTTGTGAGTTTATCATCCACAAAATGTTCAGGTTAAGTTGTACTTGATTTTGGCATCATTTTGTTAGAGCAATGTTCCCTGCCTGGAGGGAGATATATGAAAATTTTGTTTAAATATGATAGGGCCAACTTAGTGCAAATGGAATCTAACCATGCTTATACTCTCTTAAACATTGCGTCAAGTCAAATAGAGTCACATAAATTGGAAGTTAACGTTTCTCAGAGTGAGTGATGTATGCATAGTGGACTTTTCCTGTTTCATATTCCAGCCTAGTACAAGGCCATCACAAATGTTACAGCAATACTGTATGCTAGACAGCAATAAATATGTGCACAAAACCTCTTGACAATGTTTTTGTGGTGTTAAGTATTATTCCAACTGATGGTTTAAAGACAAATTATCTGCTTATGTGGCTTGATTTTATGTGGCTTGATTCTTGAGACGAGAGTTTTTCCGAAAACAACCCCTCTATCTCTACCTGAGGTATGCATACATTTTACCCTTTCCATACGCCACTCGTGGACCGGGTATGTTGTTGTATGGTTTCGAGACAAATGAAAAGTTGAGAGCAGTATAGAAATCACAATACTTGTTTATTTATGTCCTCCCCTCTTTGAGAGACAAAAAGAGTATTATACTCATGGGCATTTCCAGTCATTTACAATGTTAAATCCCCCCTATTATAAGTGAGGAAAAGTAAACATTAACAAGAGCTACTAAGCCAGTTGCAACTTGCAAACATGTATATAAGAAAGGGATATAAGACATGCCCTTCATTCCTAAATTAGATGTAGAAACACAAAATAGAAGGATTAGTGATGTTAAGTATGTATACTTGGATTAACTAATCAGCGCTTACTCTGCCGCCGCTGCTGCTGACGATGGTAATGCCAAGTTACTATTAGTCAGTTCTTCCGAGGATGATTCAGATTCCGACTCGGTGCTATTCAAGCTCTTTGTAAAGTGGAACTCAATTTGCAGCCTCTGATGAAGTGGTGTAGATGCCATCCGCCCTTTCTTCACATCAACTTGTAATTCCCTAATGGGGATTGCTGCCAAAAAACTCTTAATGTACTCTTTGCAGGCGTCCTTGCCTTTGCAAACAAGGCTCGATTCTTCCTCACTTTCAGGTACTTTATCTCTGCAGGCAACGGTTGTTTCTTCCATCTTTTCGTTGGTGTCATTTATGACAATTTTCCCTTCGTTGATAGTAGCCTGCTTTATATCAGTTTGCTCCTTTTTAGTGCTAGCTGGTTTATTATCTGATTGTTGACTTGTGTTAGGTAGCTGCAAAATTGTAGTGTCTCTGTCGAATTTGAGGATGAAAGCCTGATTGCAGCCTTCATAAAGTCTCTCACCAAGTGTGTCGATGATATAATATGCATCTCTTTCAACCTTGAGGATGAAGAAGTGATCATTCCAACTCACAATGTAAACAAAGCACTCGCCATGACTAGGACTGTCTTGAACAGATTTAGAAATCTCATCCCAGATGTTGTCAAAGGACATGGAATCTTTGAGAAAATCGAATCCCTCATCTTCAATTCCTTCCGGATGAAAAAATCCAATGAACGATCTTTCCGGGACTACTGAGAGCGGGCGTACTTTAGCCTGGACCACCGTTTCAAGGTCAAAATGCTTATCTGGGAAACGCTCCCTGTAGGTCTCGTTTTCACAGAGATTCCTCCACTCTAGTGAACCATCACGGATAAGGCTGTCGAGCTGGGACTTGATGGGCATTTCTTCAGGGTTGGAATGGAACCAATCAGCAATGACAGCAACCAAGGCTGTACAAGCACTTTCACCTGCAGCTCGCTCATTTCGTTGATCAATCGAAGCAAAGAAGACCTCAGTCTGCAGCTTCATCTGCCCATCACGGCTTACTATCTCTTTCTGCTCCCAACTACCAACAGCAAAACTGTCATCTCCAAACTCGGAAACTGAAAATCGATTCACAGTTGACCCTTCTTCAGATTTGCTCCACTGCAAGAGTTAGAGGTATTGTTAAATGGGATACAACTTCATCAAGTTGTATTAGGGACAACTTAACCGTATTTCATCATAAACTTCAATTGGCAGACACTCGTTAGCACTATATAGACTAGATAGTGATGAATATTAGCAATTTTTTGAAGCTCTTTATGAGATGTTGACTAGTATTCCCCCGTGTAAATTCATTGGGATACTGGAGAGATCTTAGATAAAAATAAAAGTAAGAGAAGACGGAGACATACCCCTGAAGAAGACTCATCGGAGGAACTAAGCTGTCGGCGATCAAAATCTATATCATCCCCACCTTCCTCTCCGTAATGCTTCTTCAACAACGGCTCCCCTTTGGTTTTAGGAGATCTGAAGCTTAACTTTCTCTTCCTCCAAGGGAGAATTTTGCGTTTTGAACTCTGCTGTGAATATTGATTATGACCTTCTCCAGCTGCACCCTCGGCATACACATGCCCTGCAACAGGTTTGTCATGGCTATAATAGAACAAATCCTCATCTTCATTGCCACTCATGTTCGCGTAGCATGATCCACCAGCATACTTCGCATAGGCAAGTGTTTCATAACTGAATGACTTCCGCATACTCATATCCTCCTTCACTTCCTCTGATTCACCATCCTCCGAATCACCAAGTGAATCTGTATCAACAGGGTACACAAAATCAGTATCCTCACTCCTGACCGAGTTCCTTCCATCACTTCCCTCCTCTTCATGACACGCCTTCTTTCGTCGCATGGTAGATAATCCCCTGAAAAGTTTAACTTTCTGCAGACCTGCTTTCAAAGCAGAAAGCTCATTTCTGTCTGTCGACATAACCTCAGCAGGGGAAGGAGATACTGGAGCAGACATGAAAAACTTTGGCATCGTTTCTGAGGCTTCGTGAGCATTCCCCAATTCAACAAGGTTGAGAGACAACTGCCATATATAAATCTACCATTTAGGCAAAAGTAAGGGGAAAAAAGGGACTATAAATGTAGATTGGGCAAATTTGTTTTGCTTACACAAAGTGAAGGGTTGCTCTTAATACCGCCACTATAGGCTTCCAAGGGAATAACTATTTCAATTTCTTCTTTTTCCCTAGCTTCTGAAGCAAATTCTGCAATGTTCAATGATGCAGCAGCAACTATAGGGACTTTATGGTTCGATCTTTTATTCGTAACCTGTTTATACAATAAACATGAATAAGTACTGTCAAGCAACTTACAGAGAGAATATCACAAGTATGCAATTGAATAAAACAGTGAATTGAAAAGAAAAAGATGCTGGATGAACAAGAAAGCAACTAAAGAAAGGCTCATCTTTCCTTCTTTCCTTTTTTGGGTTAAATCAAACTTCCTTCTTAGCAACAAAAGATGCTAGATGACCAAAGAAGACCAACTAAAGAAAGGCATATTCTCCAAGGTGCTAACCTATCATTTGGCAAAACAGTAAAGAAATATACAGAACAGGCCAACAATATTATATTTTCACAAAATGTATAGCCACATATGTAGGAAAATTAATAATGATATGAATGAATATTAGTAGGTCTGACCATTAAGGTGGGTCCAACACAAGTAATCATTAATTCAAGAAAGCTTAATTAGCTTTTGACTCCCACAGCATGTCTAGAATAGCATCTTCATTATCTGAGATAAAATAAAATAAACCTTTTTTCTAATCCAAAATTCTCACCCTTATGTTTGTAATTAAACTCAAAGTGAAAACAGATTTGGTGCTGAGTTCCATCAGGGATCTCTTGCTAGCATGTTATTGCAGAGGCCAACACAAATACTCTTGATATATACAGAACCATACAACAAACAAAAAGACCAGAGAGAACTCTACTAATGTAAGGAGGATCAAGAAATTATGCTATTTTTCTTGATGAGGGTCTTTCAGAAACAATTTGTCTACCTCCTAAGGTAGGGGTCACATCTGCATATGCGTTACCTCCCTTTGACCCCACTTGTAGGATTACACTGATCAAGATTAATAATTGGATGATCCAAAGGAGAATGATCAAACAAAAGCCCAAAAATCCTACAAATTTTATGAGATTCTAGAAATTAAGTTATATGATCATGATTCATGAATAGGACAATGATCAAGAAAAGCTTAATTCCTGGATAAAAAATACAGTAATTTCATAGCCAATAAAAAGTCAAGCTTTCACACCAAAAGTCAAGGCCTTTGATCACTTTCTCAACAATTTGTTGGATCAGCAAATTGAGTTCTTATTCCAAGATCATATTTTTAATCTCTTTTTTGTCAATTCTAAAAACAACCAAACAAGAATAGCAAAAACCAAAAATCATAATTTCCCAAAGCAAGAGATATCTTACATTGAAGAGAGTAAAAGAAACCTCCCAAGGATGAAATGCAATCTCTTTGGATACAGTAAAGTTGCAAACACTTTGAAACTCCTCATTCCAATAAACAACTCCATCATCCTTCAAAGACTCTTCCTTTGTGAAATTCTTCTTGACACTTTTCCTCTTGAGAGAACTCAAAGTCAAAGGATTACCCTTTGAGCCTTTCCACTTGATTTCAACAACCAATCTTTTAAAATCTTGACAAAAGTTGAGACCTTTAACACAATTAACACTGATTTTGGCCTCAAATTTCTTAGAAGATAATTCAGGCCATGGCCTCCATTTCATCATCTTCACAACCATCTTTCTTATTTTTTCTTTTCCCCCCTTTCAATTCACACACAAAACCAACAAATACCCAAAAGGGTCCTCAAAAAACCCAAAAAAGATTCACACAAAACAAACAATTACCCAAAAGGGTCCTCAAAAAACACAAAAGATTCACACAAGGGTCCTCAAGAAACCCAAAGAAGATCCACACAAAACAAAGAAATACTCAAAAGGGTCCTCAAGAAACACAAAAAAGACTCAAAAGAATGAAGGAAAAAGATGGTTTCTTTTTGAGTTGTTTATGAGTTATGGAGAAACACTCTGGTTTTAGAGAGAGAAAGAGAGGAGAGAGAGAGAGAGGCCGGCATTGAAAAAACACCTAAGAAGTAACGTCTCTATTTCTAGTGGAATTTCAAGTGTTTGTCTCACACTGTTCTTCTTCTTTGGTATTGTAATTATTGAGTTTCTCTTTTTATTTTTGTTGATTAATCTAATTTGTCTTACCTTTTTTTTGGTGATTAATTTAGGTTTTATAGTGTAATTATTAATTTTTTTTATTTTACGTGTCACCTTTTTTGGTCCATTCTAAAAAGATAATAATTTATATCTAAAATTTTTTTTATTATTATTAATAATTTGATTCTTAATCATACAAATATCTAATATTGATTTTAGACCATAAATTTTACAAATCTTTCTTTTGTCTTAAATATCATATCAAATCAAAAAATTCCAAATAAAATGAGACGAAAAAATAACTTTAATTCAATATTCAGTAGAAATTTATGAAGAATTTTTTAATATTCAAAACTCAAAAGTTAAGATATTTGGTTAAAAAATTTTTTTGATCATACTCAAGACTTGATCTGTACCATATTTTTTGCTTATTTATTTGCTACATGATGTTAGGTTAATATACAATAACTAAATATTTTTTTAAAATATTCAGTATGTATTTTATTGTCCCATTTTAATTATTATATTATGTTTTTAAAAAGTTAATTTGTCTAATTTGTAAAGTTAAATTAATTTAATATTTAAAATAAAAATTTATATATTAAAAAATTATAAAAAAAAGGTAGTATTGCTTATAATTTTTTTCATATCAATATGATGAAAAAATTTTGTTAAAATATTAGTCAAAGTCTATATAATTTAAATCTAAAAATAGAAACTATGAAAATTAAAATTGGATAGGGATATTCTAGTCACTATTTACCTTACATTTTAGTGTTTTATTTTTAATTGTCTTTTGAGCGTTGAATATATTATTTTGAGCTTAATATAGTGCTATTTTATATTGTATAGAAATAAAGAATTAAATTAACGAGATATGAATTAAAAATAAGAAATTATATAAGAAAAAGATCAAACAAACAATTTAATAAACGAATTGTGATATAGTATTATTACTTGAATTAAGTATATCCGCTGTTAATTACATGCAAATACAGTATAATTTAATCCTTTTTAAGGTAACAATTTCCAAAAAAATATAACTTTCATGTCTCATATTTTTAGGATAAAAAAATATAGTAATAATAATTTTAGGTACAAAGGTACATTGAACTTTAACAAATAACATTACTGTGATTTTCTTTTTCATAAATTATTTTATAAAACAACGTTATAGTGCTAATTTCACATTTGGATAGAACAGAAAATTCTATATTGACGTAAATATCAATAATGAGAATCTTATGAAAATGAAGTTAAGGAAAAATTTCACTTTCCTTACGTTATAAATATTCACCTTGATATTTATTGAAACTTCAATTAATCTGAATTTAGTATTTTTAAAAAGTAAAATTAAAGTTGCGTAGTATAATATCCTTTAAAGAAAATATGTCCTTCTCAAAACTTTTTTTTATATTCAAAGTTTAATTAAAAATCGAATTATGGTAGTATTTTAAGGAATCATTTCTTGCTTAATAATATATGTATATTTGTATATAAAGTTAAGCTAGTACTTAAAAAGGAGATTCTTCTATTCAAAGTATTCGTAAAGAATATAAAACAAAAAGTTTTTTCTTTTTGGAAAAAAGAAAAAGGAAAGGGGGATTTTAGTAATATACCTATTTTATATTTTATTTTAAATAATTCAATGTAATTATCCAGTTTTGACATACTTATTTATTTGACCAAGTGACTCAAATTTTTAATTAATCAAATTTTACTTAATTAATGATAATTCTTCTCACATTTTTCCTCTCAATATTCAACCTAAAAAGAAAAAAAATATTATATTCCCCATATTATAATGTTTAAAATTTGATTAAATTTTTGAAGGTAATTCAATTCGACTTAATGTTCAAAATTCCTTGGATTCTGCACATAAAGAAAACTAATAGTATATGGTATTTTTTTTTCTTTCATAAAATCTAGTAAATTAAGTATTAACTACTGTGGTAGTTGATTACCATTTATTGCAAGTCACACCATATTCCAGAATCAAATAATATAAATTTTTTAAATTTATTAGATAATAATAAATGAGGAAAAAACTGATAAAATCGATGCATCAAATGTCCTATCATCTGACCATAAGAATCTATCGTACACAACATTATCTTACTTTTCTGATCAAGACTACTTCTAAAGCTTGAACCCATGAATAAATGCATGATGCGTCTATACATAACGTTTTAACAATATAATTAACTAATATCTCTCCTCACCATATAAAATACTTGATTATGATAAACTACTATGATTAGTTTAGAGTAAAAAATTATGGTTACTTCTAAAAAAAAATTAATCTCTTTTATTTATCAGCTTAGAAATATTTCGTAATTGATTTAGTAAAAAATAAATTTTAAATCTATTGAACTGACTTCGAAAAATTTACTGAGTATTTTGTTGTTATTGTTTATTTACTCGCTTATGTAGTAAGTGAGGAAGGGTCACAAATTTATCTTCTTTTATTTTATTTCTAATATTTTTACACTAAAAAATAAAAGGAAAAATAAGAATGAGATACTCAAATAATAATAATTAAAAAAAATTATGCATGAAAGATCATATATCTCAAGATGATTTTTTTAAAAAAAAATAAATTTTTTTCACTTTCATTGAATAAAAAGGTATATGTAAGTCGTTTATAGAGACATATGTGAGTCATTTTATAATGATATAAATTATATATATCACTTTATACTAAGGAATATATCAACTCTAAATGATAAAATTAACGAGGATATCAAACCCTTTTCTTTATATTAAAAATAATTTAAAATCACCCTCTTTTTATCTATTGAAAATTTAAGCTTATAATTGCCTCTCTTTTATTATTAAATAATAGAAAAAACGTGGTGTGAAATATATGAACTTTTTAACTAAATATATATGAGATTAACTTATTGCTCCATATGTTATTAAATTCCCAAATTAATTAACACAAATCAAATGAAAAAAAATCTCCAACATTTTGTCCTCAACATTTTGGGGACTTTTAGGATTTCAAAGAACAATAACAACAGGAATAACAATAATAAATTATTTTTAATACGGATATTTTTTTACCAAATATTGAAGTTGCCTAATTTTTAAAACCATTTCCAATGTGGTGTGGCTGATCCTAATCCTTTTAATATAAGCTTTCAATGAAAATTCATGGAAAATTCAAAAAAATAATTTTATTTATAAATAGCCTAATTATTTTAAGATAATCTTTCAATGAAATCTAACTAGATTCTTGTGCCATGACTTGTTTGGATTTTCCTTCTTTTTTGCTCTTAGAGATATACATGAAACCTAAAAAAATTATTTTACACTTGTATGATGTGTCGAATTTGTCTATACACATTTGTCTTACAATTTATAAACAGTAGTTTAAATATACTATAAGGAATTTATCAGTAATAGATGAAGTAAACATGTCATTAGCCCCAATTAATTAGACAGTAAACATTATTTAGATGGAATTGGACAAGTGATATGAACAAACTAAAAATTGGATGGTGGTTTAGGTAAAGTCCCAGCACTTAATTAAAATAAATAATAAACTCAATTTTGTTTAATCTTATTCTATGTTAATATTATTTTGGCACATTGTCTACGTAAAAAGAAAACAAAACGTGTTGAAACTGGGATGTGAGCTTGCTTTATTTATTATTAGGTTATGATATTCGATATTTATGATTAATTTGTATTCACACTAAAAAATATATATATTACAAAATATATATTTTCATATAAAAATAACTTCATATTTAAACTTAAATTTAACTTATAATTTAATATAAAAAAATACTTATGACTTCGTCACAACTTCGTCGTGACTTTGATAGTTGATACTTACGTTTAACAATTGAATATGTGAAAAAGCAATTTTGGTTTTCCATGCTTTTGCAATCCGTCAAGAAAGATAAAGCCAAATATAGATGCACAAAAAGATTAAAAAGAAAATAGAAAAGAAAAGCAAGGAATTATCTAATTTTATGGAGGTAACTCGATATTTACTTTACTGCGCCAAAGTTAGTAGATTAATTTTCATAACAAAATAATCTATCTTTAATTAAATTAATAGTATTGTACTTAATTTTGTATAAGTATCACAAAAAATTATTAGAAGAAAATAAATGAGACATTTTCTATGATATACTTAATTGTAGTTAAGTGAATTATTCGTGACAACAATTATTTAAATCAAGTTGCATTTATCCCCCACCATCTATTAATAGCTTTTATTATACTCCCCTGTCCATCTTTACTTGGTCCTTATATTTTAATTTACCCTTATCATTAATTATAGTCATTTCTCCATTACATTTTTCAATACATAGTATTTACTATATTCAAATGGTACTTTGATAAAATTATCCCATCATTTACTACTTCTTAATCCCTGTGTCAAGTCAACATGGGTCAAGTAAAGTTTGACGGAGGGAGTAACTGCCTATGGTTTAAAATTTAAAATTATCATATAGACAGATAATATCATCGTAACACAAGAGAAATGAATCATATTACAGAACGATCACATTTTGATCTTAGGGACAAATTTTGAAGTTGTACAACGCGCTCAATTAAATAATATGTATTATTATAGGCTAAATCTTAAAGTTGTTGAGTTTTGAAAGGTGTGAATGAACGAAGAGTTATGATTTTCCTAAAAAGTTGTGAACCTATTTTTTTTTGAAGAATTGTGACTTTTGGGAAGGATTGTTGCTTTTCGAATGAAGATTTGTGACTTCTGAAAGATTGCAACTTTTGCGAAGGATTGTGATTTTTTTAAATGGTTGTAACCTTTTCTATAAGGCATAATAAGCATCTTTTGTTGTCTATAAATAGATGATTTTTTTCTCTCATTCCTAATAATGAATTTTCTGACTTCTTATTCTGCATAACTAAATCTAGAATTCTAGTGTACTTTACTATCGTTGAATGATTCATTGACACCGTAATTTTAGGTGCTGATATATCGATGAGTAAGATCATTTTATCATGGAAGGATATATTTCATTAAACTTGGGTACTTGAGGGTAATAATTTCCTCAAGGAAACATTGTATATTCAGTGGGTTCAATTTTCTTATTGGCAATTTTGTTTTTATTTTTCTTTACAGATTATGTTTTCATAACTAGTTTTAATTTTCGACTATTGAGAACTTGTTAGAATCTTTGTGTTTATTATTTAGATGAAGTTTTGTTCCACGAAAATATTGTTTTGCAAGTTTTTTTTTTAGTCTTCAAAAGTTTTGACTACAGAAGTTTTGTACCAGAAAAACTTTGTTCCACAAAATTTTTATTCTAAATAATTTAATAATACAGGTTAAACAACAAAAGTCATTGTGCAATCTCACATAATTATGTACTATCTCCGTCTCATAATATAAGAGCATCTTTGTATAAATATTTGGCACTTATTAAATTAAGATAGAATTAATTTTTTTTTCTATTTTACCCCCACAATTAATTAGTGCATTAATAATTTTTTCTAACTTAATTTACTATACACCGACATAAATGAAGGCTAAAATGATAAAGTTAACTAACGCATAGATAATTTTTTAATCACCGTGTAAAATGCAAAGTTCCTTATATTGTGAGATGGAGGGAATAACATTCTATGAAAATTTCATGTTGGCAAAACACAAGAAATTTTAATGTCATATATTAACAAAGCGATGATTTATACCTGTTTAGACAAATCTCATATCGATAAAATGTGAGAGTGAGACGTTAGGTATTTGATTTATCTCATTTTATGTATTTGATTTATCTCATTTTATTTTAATTTTAATTTTTTTTATTAATAATTACACGCAAAGTAATTGAATTTGTACATGTACACACCTTTAGAAATTAAAAACACACACTTTCTAAGGGAAAATAAAATATGAGAAGATTGAGTATAATTTTAGTAGCTCAATTGATTGATTATATAAAATTTTATTTTGTCGATAATGGTTGGAAAAAAAATTTAATAATCTGACAATAATTTTTTTTTTATTTTCTCATTCGATATTTAATATTCATAGTTAATCTGATAAAAGATATATCTATATCACCGCGATAATAATATTGGAATATATGTCGTCGTGCATTTTTGAACTATCCAATTAAATTTCAAGGAATATATACTTTATTTTATCATACTTTATATAGTATATTAATATAAAAAAAACCCAAACGCCAATCCTGGAATAATGTGAAATTGAGTTTTGTGTACGTGAGAAAAAAGAAAAAACATGGGGGCCATTTCCTAATGAAAATGACTAAATAGACTATATATTAATTAATGAGAGACTTTGATGATTTTCTTCATTTATTTCATGGGATATTTCCAAAGTCAACTTGAAGATAAAAGAACAGCTCATATGAGAGGCTTGGGACTACACTAATATGGTATCATATTAAATTTCAAATTCATTTAATAAAGAAAAAAAAAACAATTATCCTAGATGGATTATTAAGTGTGGTACAATATAATTGGAAAGTTTTGGCTACATCTCTTTTGCTAATAATAATGGTTAGGAGGTGTGAGGGGTTGGATTTAGAGATTATACGGAGAGGTAGAGGTAGACCAAAAAAGTATTGAAAAGAGGTGATTAGACAAGATATGACACAATTTTATCTCACCGATAACATGACCTTAGATAAAGGATTGGAGGTCACGCATATTAGGGTAACAAGTTAATAGACTAGTAGGGTTAAAATGGTGTTTAGCCTTGTGATATAGTAGGTCAGTAGGACTAGTTGTGTCTTTATATCTTGTTTTCTTATTGTTTGTCTTATATATGTTACTTTTTTTGAATTTACATATCATCATTTGTTTTCCACTTTAAACCTTTTTTTACATGTATACTATCTTCAGCTTTTAGGGCTTGATATTTGTGAGATGAGAATCTTTTGGAAACAATCACTCTATCTCTATGAGGTAGTGACAAGTCTGCAAACATTTTTTTCTCCCCAGACCCCAGTTGTGGAATCTCACTACGTATATCTTGTTGTTGCATATATATACATACTAGTTGTTGTATGTGTTTTACGCATGATCAGAGCATGTATCTCGTTCGATAACAAACATTATATAGAAAAATTAATTTAATTATTAACTTACAAAAAGATAAATAATTCACTAATTTTGATAAATTACTTATTTATAGAGATTCTATCACTAATTAGAACACATGGTAAATTAAAAGTAGAAGTATGTCAAATAAGGAAGATTTAGGAGTCTTTCCATAGATACGAGTCTTTATTTTATCACCTCTTTTCATATATTTTAAAAGTCAAATTATAAATATAATAAATAATACTTTGGAGAAAAATGGTGAAAAGACGATTTTATCTAAAGAAATTTTTTTAATTAAAGACAGAAAATTCAAACAACATTTCTAAGGGTCTTCGTACTTTTAATATAATATAATATATATATGATTAAACAATATTTTTTGGTCAACAATAAGATTAAGCAATTAATGTATGAGTTGTATTTTCCTCTAGATTAAGATAAAAACATGTACACTCAAAGTGAAAAATAATCATTTTTATTATTATTTTGGAAGAACGATGTTAGTCATCAAAATGGTCGATTAATTCTACATGAGGCATGTTTTTCACGCTAAAAATTATAAACAATGTCAATAGGTGACACAATATCTCACATTTTTGTTGACCATTTCAAAAATATCTCAAGATTTGATTTTTTTTTAAAAAAAAAAAACAGGATTTTCTATATTATAAACTTTTTAGTGTCATATATATCATATGATTTGTTTAAGATAATTATATGATTCAGAAGTACTCATTTGATATATGAAACATATCTAATTTTAAAATCATATCATGCAAAATATTCTTTTTTAAATAATATATTCTGTTAATTATTTATAATATGATTATGACCTATGACTTACTGAAAAGAATATTTCTAACTATGGGTTCAAGCCAAGGGTATAAAACCATGCACTTTTGTCAGGGTGAATTTTACTTGCAATATGGAATTTTTGTACAAATTCAAATTTAATTCGATTTAAAAATCAATTGAAAAAGCAAGAAAATGTTAAGTAGGCTATAATTTGAATATAAAATGAAAAGGTCATCATTAATTTTTGGTTATGTAAATTAATTGCTGAATGATATTTTTACACCCAAACAATTCATTTATATTGGATTAGAGAGAGTATCCATATTAATCGATACTATTAAATAGAGGTATCTAAAATTACCTTTTAAATAATCTAATTATAGATTTTTTTAAAAAATTTCTATCTAGACATGTTCACGAAATAATCAGTACTTCCCCCCGTAAATTTTACTTGGTCACTATTGACTTGACACAGAAATTTAAACGTAGTAAATGATGAGATAATTTCATTAAATTATTCTTTGGATATTATAAATACGATATCTTGAAAAATATAATAAGGAAATGACTATAATTAATGATAAGAGTAAATTAGAAATTAAATGTAAAATTGTCTCTTAATTTCATAAAGTGGACAAGTATTATTGAACATTTAGTACTCCCTCTGTCCCATATTAACTGAATTTCTAAGATAATTGTCACAGCCCGACCCCGGGGCCGTGACTAGTGCCGATTAGGCACCATTACCGAAACCAAGTACATATTTACACTA
>JAPFFP010000008.1:1771450-1781896 GCA_026153255.1 Solanum medicagineum | reverse complement strand
GGTAAGACAACTCTTGCCAGAAAAGTTTATGATGATTCATATATTCGTTCTCGATTTGATAAACATGCATGGGTCACTATCTCTGAAGAATACAATGAGAGACAAATGCTTCTTGAACTTGTCTCTTCAATTACTGGAAGCAATCAGGAAATGAGCAATGATGAACTAATGGTGATTGCATATAGAGGTCTCATGGGCAGGAGATTTATAATTGTCATAGATGATATTTGGAGTACTGAGGCTTGGGACCAAATGCAAAGAATATTCCCAAATGACGACAATAAAAGCCGGATTGTATTAACCACTCGGCTCAAGAACGTTGCTGATTATGTAAGTTGTCCTGGTTTTCTGCCTCATTGTAAGTCCTTTCTGAGTTTTGATGATAGTTGGAATCTATTTACTGAAAAGGTATTCAATAAAGATCCCTGCCCTCCTCACCTGGAAGAAACAGGGAAGCATATTGTAAAACAATGTCAAGGATTACCTCTCTCGGTTGTTGTTGTTGCTGGACTTGTCGGAAAAATGGACCCAACGCATGAGAATTGGAAGAAGGTTGAGGAAAATCTGAACTCATTCTTTGGCACTGTATCTGAACAGTGCCAATCAATTCTTTCTTTGAGCTACAATTACTTGCCCCAATATTTGAGGGCTTGTTTTCTCTATGTTGGAGGTTTCCCAGAAGACACGGAGATTGATGTTTCCAAGTTGATTAGACTATGGATTGCTGAGCAATTCATAAAGGAACGAAGCAATAAAAGGTTAGAATTGGTGGCTGAGGAGTATCTAGAAGAGTTAATTGATAGAAGTCTAATTTTGACAGGTAGACAAAGGGCTAATGGAAGGATGATAACTTGCAAAATTCATGATCTTCTTCGCCAACTATGCCTAAGAGAAGCTCATGCTGAAAATGTTGTGCATATCATGAATAGGAATGTTTCCGAAGCCACATATGATCAACGGCGAGTGATCCTTGCATCTGATATTAAAGAGAAGCAAGTTTATCTGACAAAGCATAGCATTGGTATTACCCGCACCTTTATTTCAATGAAATATTTTTTTTCGGATTTTCCAAAAGGGATTTTCTCCATTGTTTCCCAGTTGAAGTTGCTTAAGGTGTTGGACGTATTATTAGTCTTTGACGATTTCTCTGGTGTAATACCTCAACTTGTACATTTGAGATATGTTGCTGCAAATATCAACAAATCTCTTTCACTAGCCAAATTGAGTAATCTACAGACCATAATTCTTAGATGTCCTAAAGGGAAATACATGAAGCAAATCCCAGTAAATATTTGGACAGTGTCAGAGATAAGACATGTGGATATTGGATGGGGACTATGTATATGTAATCCTATTGAGGCAGAAAGATCTTTGTTTCTCAATAACTTGCAAACTCTTTGTCTCTGGAGCTCTTATTTTTCTGCAGAAATGATAAGAAGAACTCCCAATCTAAAAGAGCTAACCATAGATGTCAGCGAGACTGATTATTTTGGCTCTCTAGAGAAATTGGAGGCACTATTCCTAAGAGGAATAGGAACCATTGACCGGATGATTTTCCCTCCTAATCTCAAGGAGTTGAGATTATCTTTTGCTGTCATGCCATGGGAAGTAGTGAATTTGCTAGCTAAGTATTTACCCAATCTTGAGATGCTCGAAGGGAATAATGCATTCATTGGAACAGATTGGAAACTAGATGAAGATATTGTGTTTCACAAATTAAAATATCTAGGAATTACAGATGGAGATCTGCGAAGGTGGGAAGCTGGTAGTGATAATTTTCCTATGCTTGAGCAACTAGTACTGAGTAAGTTGACTACGCTGGAGGAGATTCCGGAGAGTATCGGAGAAATAATGACACTAAAATTGATCCAAATAGATGATTGCAGCTCTGCTTTAGAGAATAGTGCAAAGAGAATTCAACAAGAGCAAGAGAGCATGGGAAACTATGAGCTTCAAGTTCAAATCCATCTTCGGACATTGCAATTTGATTCTTTTTTACCGATTCCTCATGTGTGGCCCAGTTGAAGTTGCTTAAGGTGTTGGACGTTGCGGAAGCTCTTCCACTAGCCAAATTGAGGAATCTGCAGATCATAATTCTTAAATGTCCTGAAGGGAGAAAGATGAAGCAAATCCCAGTAGATATTTGGACAGTGTCAGAGATACGATATGTAGATATTACGCCACCACTATATATATGTAATCCTCCTGAGACAGAAAAATCTTTTTAAATATTATTTTTACTTGTATTCTTCATTTGTTCTGGCCTATTTAAAATATTGTTCTTCATTTTTTAAGCATATCCTAACCAAATAAATGAAAAAAGGCAGCCACTTCACTAAAAGGTATCTAACAATAGGGCAACGGGTAGGGGGATTTTTTTAAAAAAATAAGATTTTTTGTAAAATAATTATTTGAAAAAATTATATATATTTTTTAATTTAATAGTCGTACTTTACTCTTTAACTTTTAACTAATACTAGTTTATTTAATTTTTGCCTTTTATACCTGTTGAACGTTATATGACAAGATCTTTTCAAATAAAAGAGAGTTATACACACCTCTAATGTATGTTTTTCAAACTAATAAATAATAGTTAGGTATAACACTCCACTCTCAAAAATTTATATTCTCTTTGTCCCATTTTATATGATATCCTATCCTTTTTCTTTTTAGTTTATTAAAAAAAATCACCTTACTTGAATTAGAAAAAAACTTTAAATTAAAAATTCTCCTTATACCCTTCATGAAATAATTTTTCAACCATACAAATATTTATGGATGATTTTAGATCACAAGTTTCAAAAGTCTATCTCTTTTCAAAAATTTATACTTATTTAACTCAAAAAAAGAGATAGTTTATGTATACCACAAACACTTATCTCTTTCTAACAACATACACAATGAAATCTCACAAGTGGGGTCTAATAAGATAAATTGTACGCAAACCTTACCATTACCTTATAGAGATAAAGATGTTGTTTTCGAAATGTATTACTACACATGAAATTTGAATGACCACCAATATCAAACTGGGGCGGACAAAGGAATTGCAATGTCTCCAAGATGTCAACTTGGCAATAATCAACAATAACAGACCTCAATATCATGTCATTGATCAAACTCTTAAAATGTACTTCACATAAAAAAGATGACAAATAAAATCCATGAATTGAAAAGTAGAAAGCAGAGCTTGAATCAAATATCGAAAACAAAGGAATTATGGGCTTGATCTCTTAAAACAATACAAGGATTCCTAGTAGTCAATGATATTCTGCGATCAAGACAATTGTAAGTCGTTACATCACAAGCAAACTATATATTCATTGAGACCTATCATGTATATTGATTTCGTTTAACCTGATGCTTTTACCTTCGATGAACTCTCAGACAACTTTTACAAGTCTTGGCATTTTTCCTTAGGTACACAAAACACTTTAAAGAACGATGAAACGAAAGATAGGCATGAGAAGCTCCTTGGTTTCTGTCATTAATGAGCGAACCAACTGTTTTAAACCAACGATTCCGATGGTCCTTCACATAGATCCAAGCTTGCAGAAATGGAAAAAGGCTTTCATTAATTCTTCGCTCTTCAATGAAGCTGTGCAGTGCATCTCTCATTTTCTCATCAATATCTCTGCATTTGCAGTAAAACAAATCAAAAAAGTTTCCAAGTCTCAAGTCTTAAAATCCTCTGTTCACAATAAAAGGCCTTTATCCCTCGATCTTTTTTATGTACGAATAATGACATGCAGAAGCAAATCCATCACAGAATAGAGTCAGCTGGTTTGAGAACAAAGAAGCAATATGCAAACAGAAACTAGCCCTCATGGAACTGGAACAAGAGTATCTTCGATAAATCAGAAACTAGAATAATATTAGACATTAAAAACTGGAGATAAGCATTAAAACAGCTTAACTTCAAACCTAAATATCTGAAGAAGATTAACTTCACTCAGATTGAAATAGAACCAAAATTGATAAACTCTTATAGAAATCAAGTCCAAGAACGAACCGAAAAGGGGAGAAAACTGATGAATGAAACAAAAATATATACAACCCTGGTAGTCATCCTCTCTGCCTTTTTAATTTATAACAATGATTGCAATGGTAAAGTAATATTATTAATCGATTGTGATGTTTATCGAATTGAAAACAGAATGGTGTAGAAGATAAGAATCATAAGACATATGGTGCTCTTCTACATTGTTATATTCGGAATGAAAAGTCATTGACACATCTGCAGAAGAGGGTGTTTCTCTCTCTTATATATGGCCTTCAATGATGTAATGTCACTGCACACGAGAATTGGTGAGTATGAAAGGATCCCTGAAATGCTACGACATATGCTGAAAATTGGGTTTCGCCCTGAAAATTTAAGTTACAAAATCTGCATCAATTCGTATGGTGAAAGATCAGATATTGAGGGGATGGAAAGGGTCTTAATGAAATGGATTTTCATATTTGTATTGTCTTACTCAAGCAGAAGCACAGCAAAAACATAACCGATGAATATCCAAAAAAACATGAAGATGCTTACCAGCAAAAGTTATTGTAAAACTATATATTTATGAATCTAAAACCTTCGTACATTAATATCAGAAAATGTTGGTTCTTACAGTCACCAACAGCCAATCATCGCTGATGAATTGATTCACTGCACTAAAAAATTAACACAAACACATCATATTGAAGTCGTCTAAGCAATTCTCTTCAAGAAAAAGGTTGAAATCTAAGAGTGGAAAGTAATAACCAATAAATACAAACAGCACATTTTAAAAAATCTAAATTGGTTCCTGTAGTAAGATTGTCAAACAGACACTCAAATTAAAAAAATTTGTTCGGGAAAGAATCATAAGGACAGTGATTAAGAAATATACCTGGAGAGTTCCGGAGAATTTGTGGCGGTATGTTGGAAAACTTCAAAGATAGGGCATGAGAAATGGTAGTGTGAAGGAATTTGCAGAGGTGTTATGAACAGTTTCAAAAGAAAAGGCGTGTGAAAATTTGAAAAAGAAGCCATGAAGCGCCTGTTAGGGCTGTTACGTTGAGGTACCTTTGTTGATGACTGTAGGAGGATATTAAATTGAGGAAAAAGGAATTCCTCGCTTCCTGTGCTGCCACGTAGGCAGGCTTCCACATAACACCATAATTTTTTTAGCTAAGATTAAGCGATCCTTCATATGATATAGGATTTTAACTGATAATTCTTAATTGAGCATATATGTTAAAGTTCATTTCTTAGTGAGAGAATACAATTGAAGATGATATAAGCTCGTAGTTTTAATATAAGATTTTATAAAAGTTAGATGGACCAATGACTTTTAGGTTGTATATACATGCTAGGATCAATACCTAAGTATTTAAAGTATCTTAGGTGTGATTTAAAGTCATAAGTGATCTTTTACATCAAGTCAAGTCCAAAGAATTTCTAACTACTAAGTTTTCGTATGGGTCCATAGGATGGTCAACTTTAAATGCCCATATCTCCTAATTATAATGTGTTAGGTGACCCATATATATCAAATCGAAGGTATTCGAATGAGCTTTTCAGCGCATCTGACTTCGCCTTAATCAGAGTTCGGAGTAGAAAGTTATGACCATTTTACTTAAGGCCTGTAAAGCTGTCTGAAGGTGCGCGCTGCTTTGCGTCGCGGACCTGATGCAGAACCTTACTGGTTAGGCAATGACCTTTTTTTTCCTTTTACTTTAAGGGTACTTAAATCCAAAAACCTTTGGGAGTCTATTTAAGGTCCTAAAACGCCCGAAACCTCAGGTTTCATAATAAAAAAACCCTCTCCTTCACTCTTAAACATGAATGCTCAAGAATCATCAAGAAAGTTATCAAGTTAGGATTTGCTTTCAAGATTCATCTTGAATTCTTCATAGATTTTAATCTTCCCAACCCGAATCTCTTCAACTATTCATGAATCTCTAATAGAATCTTAAATCATAACTTAGAGTTTCAAGAAGCGAATTCAAGAATTCCAAGAAAGGATTTCTTGATCCTTCTCTTTCAAGAATCAAGGCTCTTCATCAAGAACCCTAAAGATTCCGAGTCAAGAATTCAAGAATCTTCTTCAATTCTTCCAAGAACTAATCTCTAAGGTATCTAAGGCCACTTTAAAATTATTTTTTTTAAGAATATTTTAGAAAATATAATTTAGTTCTCATCCAAGAAGCTTCAAGCATTAGTTAAGATTAAAGTCATGTGATTTTTGTGAAGTTTAGTAAATTTCCAATTTTATGCATAGATTCTTGATAAAATATAAAGATTCTTGATTTTACAGTTGTTATATCTAATATTGAAGATTTATAGTTAAGAAGATTTTTTGTAAATCTCATGTGGGTTTCAAGAACACCCATAAAGCCTACAGTTTTGAGATAAATTAAATAGTCACTTTCTTGAACTATTTTTGTATTTTAGCTGAGTAATCTATATGATTGAGAATATTTGAGAAGACATTAGCTTTTAGTCAAGTTAAAAAGTTTCAGTTAAAGAAAAGTTTAAGACAAGTTGAAAAAAGTTTAATAAAAGTTAAAGCTGGGCTAAGTCCCCGGAAGATCAGATTTTGAGAACTCATATTCGTACCTTCTTCATTAGCCACTGAGATGGCTAAGTTTTGGGATGGATCCATTCCCCTATTTCTTTGTCCCCTACCCCAGCAAAGTACGGGACGACTCTGGCAGCGTGGGAAAGACATTGTATCATCACAAAGCTCATAGTGATGGTTGTCGATTAGAGAAACTCCCCAAGAAGTAAAGTTTATTATTTTATACACTGAGATTTAGTATTTCTTTATTCAATTATTTTCTTTATTTATGTTGCATATTTGATGAAGTTGATCCAAGTACAGAACAAAGTTTTGAGTATTATTTTTCACATATTTTTAGCGATGCTCATTAATGCGTTAACGTAAGTGTCTCCTTTATGTCGAGTTGCACTTCTGAAAAGTTTAAGAATATATACATATGTATTTCATATGCATGATATATTTTATTAGTTAAGCTATCTCAGGTGCAGTTTTAAAGTAAGTATTATATCTTCAATACTTTTTGGCCATCTTACATACTATACATTTCACGTACTGAGGCCTTTGGCACTGCATCGTATCATGATGCAGATGCAAGTGTCTTTGTTAGTAGATGCTTATTAGGACAGTCCCCATCAGCGGTCGGTGAGGCCTCTTAGCATCTAAAGGAGCTTAGGAGTTTCATTTATCTGTTTATTGTTGTTGAGGTACCTATGAGCCTTCTCTGGTGCCTTATTTCAGAGTCAGTACTTTAGAGGCTTCATATACTAGAAAGATACTGTATCAAGTTATTTCTTTGAAAGATTTTGTGTCAAGTTGTATACTTTACCATTTTATTTTAAATTTCATACACTTTGAGCCTATTCTAGTTCGTTTTGGTATGGATGTCTTTCGCTGAGTAAGTTATTCGCTTGGGAGCAAAAATGATTTTCGAATGCCGGCCATGTCCAGGGTGTAGGCTCGGGGCGTGACAAACTTGGTATCAGAGCATAGAGTTTAAGTGTCCTAGGGCGTCTATGAAGCCGTGTCTATAGGGTTTTGTTTATTGTTGTAAGGGCTCCACTTCTATAAATATGAGGGACTATGGACATCTAAGAAAATTTTTCATTCTTTCATACTCTAGATCGTGCAATAAAGTTACTTTCTAAGAAACTTGTCTATATTCGTGCAGTTTCCAGATTAGTTCGATTACCTCTCATAATTAAGGTGGTTGGAACAGAAAATCTCAAATCCTTATTGTTGAGTTCCCCACAGATAAAGTATTCAGAAAGCAAAGAGACTACAATAGGCTTGAGATGAGCCAACTAGTGTGCTCGAGTTATCTATCCATAACAATGCACTCTTATTCGTATGAATCGTAAGTTGAGTTAGAGTAATATATGATGTTTTTCCAGACCATGTTCCCTCTATCATTCGACAGATGTTATTATTAAGAGAAAAGTTAAGTTATGCTCTAATACTTAGTAGTATCCTCTTCTCTTGAGAGAAAGGGATTGAAGTCCTTTTTAAACCATGTGACAGAATGTTCCCAGGGATAGAAAGATGTAGTCACGAAAAGTGAGAATAATAACTTCTTGAAGCTAGTAGCTAAGAGTCCTGTGGTGATTAGTCGGGTTCCTTACAGGTTTTGGTTAAAGAGTAGTAAGTATAGTATAGCTTCTATGATAAGGTATATGAAGAGTCGTTAACTTATATGAGAAGGTACACACTCGAATATGAAAGGAGTTAATGTTGAAGTAGCATTGTGTTAGTAATGATGAGTATATGTGCTGAATATGAGGACAGAGGGCATAAAGTAGTAGATGTAAACTAAGCTCATGACTATGAAAAGAAGAGTCATGTGAGATTTATAGAGTTATGAGCTTAGCTAAGTAAGGAGGTATAATGGATGAGTGGTTATTATCTAACTTTTGAAAAAGGAGTGTAATGATAGATTATATTTGGACAGACCATAAGCTTGAGAATTAATCCTTATCATAAGGTTTGGTGATCTAACAATTCTTGACCTTATCTAGTAGTTTAGAGTTACTAAAGAGTCTCTCTGTGTGTGTATATATATATATATAGTGTGTGTGTGTGTGGAGTGTGGAAGCACGTGTTTAGTATTAAACCTCAAGCTTGAACTTTATGTGAGTATCATGTAAAGAGGGGACAACAGGATGAGAGTGACACAAATAGTTGGAGGTCTGATCTAGTAGACTTGACATAACATTAGCGAGAAATTAAGTTGTCAACTTGAAAGAAGTATGATGTTGCAAGAAAATTATATATGATCTTTAGATGAAAATAGCGAAATCGACGCTAAGTCATTAGATAAGAAGAGAGACTAAGATGTATATCCAAACCAGTCTATAAGTGAGAGATATGTTGATCGAGTACTTGCTAGAAGGTTTTAGTAGGTCTGAGTTTGTAAAATGTTACCTAGTAGTTATGAGTAGGTGTGATATGATAGAAGAGTGAAATACCCATGTTAGTACTAGACCTTAAGCTTAAATTATGAAGAGTCGTGTGAAAAGGGAGATAGTATGTGATAGTGATACCTTGTATTGGGAATTACTCTAAGAGGCTCCCCACGATGTATGTTCAGGATTAGGATGTTGACTTTCAAGGAATGTTATGTATGAGTGTGGTATAGGTGACCCTATGGTAGGAAAAGTGGATTGAGGATAGTTCATTAGATAGCAAGGGGTTTAAGATGTGCGGCCATGATAGAGTAAGTTATAGAAAGCTCCAAGTTATGACTGCTACGAGAATCTATATAGTATAATGGAATTGTCAAGGTGGAGTAAGCTAATGTAGATCTTCTCTACTACCCTTAAGAGTTGAGTCCAAGGAATATAGCCATAGATAATGAGGAAATCTCTGTTGTAGTTCAGGCTTTCTTCAGTCCAATGTAAGTGAACATAGAAGATGAGTGATAGAAGACCAAGAGGAAGATATTAGATCATAAGTCCTAGAAAACGACTGTTATGCTGATGAGAGTAGCAAGAAATTGTAATTCCTACCAAGATAGAAGAAGGTTAGAAGTTGGTACCTCGGAAGAATGTTTAGCATCAGTCTCACATCTTTGAGTATTACGTAACCGAAGGATATAAGCATTTTGTACATAGTGGTGCTCATAGTCTAGAGGATTTGTCACGACCCAAACCAGAGGTCGTGAGTAGTGTCGATTGAGCACCCAAACAGTATCAAACCAGATTTACAACTATAGTAACTAAGGGATTTATCGAAAATTTGGTAGAATTTCCTCTGTTTTACTGACTATCCAAACCCTGCAAACAGAAATCCCAGCATGCCACAAATATCCATACGTACATATATACATTTGCGGGCCGACAAGGTCACCGCTGCGGTAGGTACGCCCAACAAGAGTATCATAAATACATGATCATATCGCACGAAATATCCCATACCCACATGTATCCACAGACCTCTATACATACAAACAGAATCGTAAGACGAGACAGGGCCCCGTCGTACCCTCGAATATACATAAATGTAAAGTACGGAAAATTAGAATATGTGTATATACCAAACTATGCTCCTGAGACAAGAGAGCATTGTAACGGTAGATAGAGATCCTACGAAGATAGCTCTCTAACCTGTGCGTCAGTACCTGCGGGCATGAAACTCAACCCCCGAAGAAAGGGGGTCAGTACGAAATACATACCAAGTATGTAAAGTGGAAAGCATGAAATGTTAATGAAAATAATAATCCAAATAAAATGTATGGGTCAAACCTGTATGCAAACATTAAAATAATTCTCTATTTAAAACATTAAAATACTGCATGTCGGACGGGAACGATGGCGACCTCCAAACTCGCGCCATATTATAGCCTAACACCAGAAGTTTCAAATCTCCGACATCTCCAACACAAGTCCCAACTGTAGCCGAAGTGATCCGAGGCGAAAAA
>JAPFFP010000008.1:1758090-1769442 GCA_026153255.1 Solanum medicagineum | reverse complement strand
TATGCACGAATAATGATGTGTGATCCTTGTTCACAAACTGTTGATTCCATTGCTCAACAAAGAACCACTAGAGAAATAAATAGTTAATTTAACATAATTTTGTTGTTATTAACCATCATTTATTTTGCTATGTGTATTTTACTTATAAGTTTCCTATTGCTTTCCATTATAGTCATTTTTGTATCTAGTATTTTCTGCTTTAGGGTTGATATATTTGAGTTGAGCGTCTTCCGGAAATAACCTCTCTATCTCTATGAGATAGTAGTAAGGTCTATACATACATTCTATCCTCCCCAGACCCCACTTGTGGGATTGCACTTGGTATGTTGTTGATGATGTCCAAAAACACACGAAATAATGAACGGCCAAATTCCGATTTAAGGTTGATAGATATCTCACTCTTCCTACAGAAGCCAAGGTGGTAACCATCTTAAACATTTAATTCTTTACTCCAACTTATTTTCTCCCTAACTTGATTAGAAATTGATCAAGATATCAGCATGCACTGCTTATAGCTTTGATCTTTCAAGATGATCACAGCCGATTAAAAAGGGCAGCTTAGTGCACAAAGCACCACATTCACACAGCCAGTAAACAAGTTTAAAAAGAGGACCTCGAATGTAAAATTAGCCACATTTGAACATGCCCCCCCATGAAGGGCACATTCCCTAGAAAAACCCTAGAACAGCCAGAAGGAAGAGATACCATAAACAACATAGAGTGCCACTGTGTTTCATAAATAGCCAAATAAAACATGCTTTCTTCCGGTTCATCTAGTACACTTTGCGAATTGAGTATCCGACAATAGCTTAAAAGCAACTCAAATTTTCATCTCATCAAAATGGTTCACTATTTGCTCAGGTCAAAGACCTAAGTGGATGCATTAGAGTACAAGGTTGTTCAAAGATTTTTGACTTTCACTTTCATGATCTAAATGCTATGAATAGATGGTGTATAGTTTCATCATATATCTCTACAAGATACTTCTCCACACTTTTCTCGTTTATCCAGATGGACGGATATGAGCTCATAAGGTTACAAATTTCTTTTGCAAAATTGACATGTCATTGTGATGCTGGTGACAAAATGGTAGAAGAGACCATTTTTTGTTTCATATTGGAAAAGCTTTGAGGAATATTTAACAGTTGTAGTTTCAGCATATGTCCTTCATGACCTGCAGGTCAATTCAGATTTAAAAGGAAAGGCAAACTATTTCCCTGTATAAATGAATACATGGGTGAGGCAAGACGTCTATCTGTGGAAAAGAAGAAGTAAACATAAATCAACAGTTATCTATTGTAAAGGTTCCCTCCAGAAGCATAGCAAGTCAACAGCCGTGCCCACCAAACAAAATGTTCCATTAATTTATTTTCTGCTGTGCGCTTAAATTTTTTTACATACCATCAAATATTGGACTCAACTTAAAAGCTACTCACTTTTGTATCAAGCGGTGTCTCACTAAACCATGGAGCTTAAATCTGACTACCGTCCAAATCCAATCGTCTTTTACACAGAAGAAATGAATAAAACAACCAGGTCATGGTATCTGAATGTGTAGAAACATGCATAAAGCCAAACCTCCAAATACAATTGTCTTTTATCCAGAAGAACATAATATCTAAAGGGTCGAAATAACACAACCGCACATCAGAGAAAGACTTACTGAAAAACTGGGCCACTGTAACTGGTTGGAACAGCAAGAAAGCCACTAGACTCGGTCTTTGATCTCAATGAGACTGAGTGTATTCCCAAAGCATCTGGATATAGCCCACAAAGAAAATGCAGAGATTCCTTCTGTCCTGGCTTTGAAATGTCAACATGTAGAAAAAGCTGATTAATACCATCCTCCTCTTCCTCTCCAACACCTCCAGGAATAATGTTGGCCAACCGCATGACAGAGATATCAATTTCCTCATTTCCGTGTGTTCGTCTTAGAACAGGACCACCACGATCAAGTGCCCCCTTGACGACAGTGAATGGAGGAGGGGGGCTTACTTTCTGTCAAAAGCCCAAAGAGATGCAAAAACAAAATCAAAAATCACATAAAGAGGAGTTGTCAAACTAACAGCAATTCATTTCCAGGCATTGAAGCTTAAATAACTTTAATTTTAATTTTGTTAATTTCATACTAAACGACAAGATACTGCTATAGCTTCAAGTATCAAGACTTTCATTATAGGTATGGGTGTCATCATCTGCAGAAGCTATCACTTTGAACAGAAACAAAATCAATATCCTCAAATTTCATGGGTTGTTCCTTTTTGTTCTTCTGTTAGGGTATTTTGTAGTACATCTTAGATGGTGTCTTTTAGCTACAAGAAGAGCCTTACACTTTAAAAAAGACGTGGTTTATATTTCTCCTTTGAAATTCTCTTCCCTACAGCAATCCCGAATAGTTATCTATTTCCAGCCACTTTACTCACCACCACTACATATAATTATGCACCACCTCTAACTAAAGGTGCACCCTGTGTCATGATTGTTCATCACATTGTCTATCTATCACACCCGTTCTTAGAGAAGAACCACTCTAAGAACACCCTACATAGTTTTTTGCTAATCCCAAAGGATTAGATGTGTGAATTGGAGAAAGTGTGTACGCACAAAAAAATTGTAATCAGTGACTGTACATGACACTATACTAGTACATGTGAGACACAAGTTTCACAATAGATAGATGATTTGATCCATAAAAGGTCCATAATTTAACATCACTCATAATCCATGTCCAAGAGAATAACATGCACAAGACTTCCTTCTTATCAGTAAATCTAGGAACCAGATGCATTAAATTTGTTCCTAGAGAAGCACTCAAACACTTGCAGACCTGCATAAAAGGTCTGAAGATGAAGAATTTACATTCACTGCTCCCTAAACCTAATGCAAACTCCCATATCTCTTATTTTAACGCCATCAAAAACCAATATTTACTATGACATCAAAAAAAAGTTCTACAAATAAAAACAAGTGCCACAATTTTCCAAATAATCCAATATCATTTTTTTTCATTAAAAGCATGTAGGCTCATGTAACCATCACAATTTAGTAGCTTGAGGCTAGATGATAAACGCTGTTATAGATCTCTCTTCAGCCGCTTAGCTTGATATTCACCTCAAGCTCATATAATTCAAAAAAAAATAATTATATTACCTACAGATATTCCACAAAGGTTTATGCAGCCTAGTTGTCGGAAGGAGAATACTATTGCACAAGTGCATTCACGCAGATGCATATTATGTTAGCTCACTAGGGCAATTTTACATACTTCTATTGTGTGGAATGCCACTTTCCATAGTTCCACGTGTCCTTAACCCCTGCACCATTGTGCTTTTCACCTTCTCCACTATCTCACGGATTACTCAAGTATCTAGAGACCCACCACCACCACCAACCCAATAGAACAAAAAATAAGAAGAAACTATACCCTCTTTTGAGCTATCATCCTCAACTCTCTCTCTCTCTCTCAACCACCATTTAATTTTATAGCTTATATTTCAACTGCTCCTACAATGCAAAGAGGACCAATTCTTGTTTCATAAACACCACCAAACTAACTCAAATCTCTCAATATAATCTGTATGGGGGAAGGATATCCAAATAGTAAAGGACCCTCCACCTTCAATCATAATGTTGAGGGGTTCAAGTCATCCAATGTAGCAAAATGGAAAAAGACACTATTTGAGCTTCTGGGTAACTGGGTCCGGGACGTAGGTTCAGCCGGGCCGGACCAGTTCAGCAGAAAATTACAGAGTCTATACATAGCTAAAATCATTATGAAACCACTATAGCGAAAATCCCAAACCAACTGGCCAGCCACTGTTAGTAGTGACCCTCACCCTCATACACATAAAAAAGATTCAAACTTTAATCGAATTTCAGTTATATACGCAGACCATATGAACTACTTTGAGGCAATAGTGTTAAAGAAAAAAAAGGGGGTTACCGGAGGAGGTGTCATTTTGGAGACTTCAAGATAGTGATCTTTAAGTGACCGGAGGATTATACTGTTCACAGCTGATGAAACACCCGTCGACGACCGCCGGCAAGCTATTGTGCGCCCTGGCTGATGTTGCTGCTGCAGTGCGCTTCCGGCGCTTGCTAGAGCCTTGCGTAGCATTTTCCCTCTCCCAAAAAGAGCTTCTCTGTTACTCTGGTTTTATTGCTTTGAAGTTCCGTTAGGTCAATTATTTTACAACACAATTTCTTGTAAATGACTCACTGCTCCTTGTATATATTTTTTTTTTTAAATTTATTTGAGCTCGACTATATTAAATTCTGGTTAAATGAGCAGTAATTTCCTTTTTGCACAAGCTCACTAACTTTTTAAGCTAAATCAAATTATATTAATTTAATATTTTAAAATAAATAAGTTGGATATTAAAAAATTATAAGCTCAAAATTCATTTTGATTGACTCTAATATATTTTAATTTTATGATCAAATATGCTATTTGGAAGTCAGAATTAAAAAATTATGAAAAAAAATAAAAAGAACCATTCTTTTATTTAAACAAAACAAACAAATTAAAATAAAAATGACGTACCATCTAGTACTATATTTCAGTGCTCCTGAAATACATTAATTTTAAAAACCTCTTATGTTAATTTTATCGTATGTATATACTATCATGTACTTTTCTCTTAGATCAAATTACGTGTACATTCATCAAAAGACATGTTTAGAGACGCAAACATTTCCCTCCTATTATACAAGTAGAATGTAGAATTACAGAAACCAAAGCTGACTAAACAATATGGCTAACTAAGACACCCTTCATCCTCCCTACTAATACAATACAATCAGTCATGTCTTGTAACTTCTGTAAACAAAATTGTGACCTTTGATTGCTGTGCTTTAATCAAGTGATTAATCGCGTCTCTTGCCACTCGATATCTATTCAACAAATCGAAGATCTTTGCTTAGTGTTCTCATTTCCTTTTGTGTTTGTTTCTATTAACTTTCACTGTCCTCCGACCTGATTTGTCAGGACCACTGCTACCCAACGAGAAGCTCCCTCCACCACCAAATTCTAGACTGTTTGATGTTGCAAATGTAGAACTCTGAGGTGCTGCCTGACCTAGACTGCTTGATGCTGCAAATGGAGAAGAATTCTGGGAAGCAGACTGACTCTGCTGACTGCCAAACAGGAATGGACTCGATGCTGAACCAAATGCAAATCCACCTGGAGAGGGCAGGACAGAAGGTTGCCCAAAAGAAACTGCAGGTGCAGGTGCAGGTGTAGGTGCAGGAGCCTGCACAAGATCCTCAGCCATGCTGTCTTCCATGTTGTCGTTGTTTCCAGGGGATGCAGCAAATGCAGAATTACCAAACATGGGCCGTGAAGGTGAATTTGTGGAGGCAATAGAACCAAATGAAAAAGTAGAACCACTTGCCCCGCTGGGTGTTGATCCAAAGACTACAGGTGACATGCTTGGAGTAGCAAAAGAAGATGAAGATGCTCCAAATGTAAACCCAGAGGGGTTAGAAGAACTAAATGAGGGAGTAAAGCCAGTAGACTTGGGGGGCTGCCAACTAGATCCAAAAATTCCAGCAGTGTTAGAAGCTTGAGAAGAGGCCAAAGTAGCACTGAAGTTGAATGGACTAGGATTGACTATGCTGCCTGTATTTGTCAAGGAAGCTGAAGAACTAGCACCGAAACTGAAGGTGCTAGGTGTAACACTAGAGGAGGTATTGCCTGCATTTGCAGGGGAAGTTGAAGAACTACCACCAACATTAAATATGCCAGGAGCAGCTGAAGTATTAACAGAACTTGTTGAGGAAGATGTAGAATTAACACCAAAATTAAATATACTGGGGGTAGTGCTGCTGGAGGTGGTAACAGCATTTGTTGAAGAAGCAGAAGAACTACCACTAAAGGTGAATATCCCAGGAGTACCACTGCTGGAAAAAGGCCCGCTGATTTTTTGAGGAGCTGCAGAACTGGCACCAAAAGTAAATGGCAACGGGGCTGTCCCATTTGTAGGTCCACTTGAACTGCCAGCTGCACTGAAAGCTGATGAACTAGCACCAAAACTGAATAATCCAGAAGCAGCATTGCTTGCGCCAACTACATCATTATTTGAAGGAGAAGCAGAAACTTGACCAGTAGTGCCAGGCGCAGAACCAAACACAGGAAAGTTTGCTGTGGATGGCAATGAAGCAGATGAACTGAAAGGAGCAGGCATGCTCCCTGAGAAAGCAGAAATGCCAGATCCACCAATAGAAGTCTCTGCGCTGACTAGTGGTTCACCTCCTGTACCAAAAACAGAACCCTGAGACACTGTAGGCATGGACGTTGGTGATGAACTAAACCCAAAAATACTATTTCCCGAGCCTGTAGCTGCAAAAGATGACCCCCCAAAAGGCGAACTGTTCGAGTTGCCAAAAATAGTTCCAGTCTCAGATTTGGCTTTCACATCGGTAGTTTCAGTGGTGGAAGTTGTTGCTGGTACTGAAACTTCTTTTGGCGGAATTGCGGATAAACCAAATTTGGTAGGAGCTTCCTTGGAAACTAAGGATGCTGCAGTGGAACCAAAGAGACTGCTAACAGAGGCAGTAGAACTACCTGTTGTGGCAACAATCGTACTCGAAATGCTTGTTAAAGGGGCAACAATATTTGAGCTGCTAGTCGAAACACCATTGGTAAAATTACCCAATCCCAAGACAGACGTGGCTGAGAAAGCCGGACTGGTAGCAAACAGTCCACCACTAGCAGTGCTGGATGGAGCAACAAATGAGAAAATACCACTTGTTGATACTGCTTCTAATTTGCCATTGCTGTCCACAGCCTTCTGTGAGCTATCCAACTGAAAAGGATTAGGCCGATCATCAGTTGGGCTGGACACTAGATGGGACAGGCTGCAGACATTTGAACAAATATCAGATGCATTTTCAGATGGCATTAAAAATGGTGCACAAAACACACAAGAACCATACTCATTTCCTTATTCATCATATTTTCCAACTACTTTCTAACAGATAGCTAGTAAACCTTCGGAAGTCTTTCATCATCTTCCCTCCCTCTCTAAACTTCATCGAACACTAGACTATACTTTGGGGGTGCAAAAGTTCTTATGTTTTTGCTAACAGCTAACCACAAGAAAAGATTTCCTCTATGCTTTCCTCTACTCAAAATTACATTGGAAAGCGGAACTGCTACTCTGACATGAATGGAGAGTGGATGAGTGACAATAAGAAAAATATCATATATTTAGAAATATATTTATTAGATCGTGCAAAAGAACTGGGATATTATTTTTCAATTAAATTTCAAAGACACGTAAAAAAATTCAGGCAGCAGCAAGGAACAAATTATAAATGTCAGAATGATACTCGGTAATAGCTTTCTGTGTCTTCGGGCATAGCAAATTCAGGGTTTCAGAAGCTTGAAATGATCCCCAAAATCACACAAAAACTCCAAAAAATAAGCATGTATCATCACTTATCATAAATTTAAACACATACAAGCTCATAACTACGTTAGAATTCTTCAAATACTTAGTAATTTGTAGAACATTTAATTGCTCATCATTGTGGTGACTACTGACTTTCTTCAACCATGGCATTTCCACAATGCTAGCCGGTCAATAACTCACACGTTCAGAAGATGCAGGTTGCGGGGATGAGAATGTTGAGATGAATGTGGCGACATACTAGGTGTGATAAGATCAGGAATGAGGTTATTCGGGAGAAGATAGGAGTGGCCTCTGTGGCAAAGACCGATATGGCTTGGGCATGTGCAAAGGAGGAGTATCCACCCTCCAATTAGGAGGTGCGACGGATTGGATTTAGGGTACGTGGAGGGGTACAAGTAGACCGAAAAAAGTATTGGGAATAAGTAACTAGACAGGAGATGGTGCAGCTTCATATCACCAAGGATATGACCTTACATAGAAAACAATGGAGGTCGCGTATAAAGGTAGAAGATTAATAAGCTAGTAAGGGTAGGATGTTGTCTTGCCTTATGTCATAATAGGTTAGTAGTAGTCATGTCTTTATATATTGTGTTGTTACTGCCTGTCATTTACTTTGCTACTTTTTATTTTACTTAAAAGATTGTCATTGCTTTTCATTTTACTCAATATTTCATATCTAGTATTTCTATGCTTTGGGGCTGACATATTTGAGCTGAAGGTCTTCCGAAAACAGCCTCTATCTCTATGAGATAGTGGTAAGATCTGCATAGGATCTACTCCCTCGGACCCCACTTGTGGAATTTCACTGAGTACATCATTGTTGTTGGCATTTTCATAGTGCTATTGAGAAATTAACAAACATACCATCTCTATTTCGGATAAAAAGGTGAGTAGATTAATTTATTAAGAAATGGAGAGAAGAGCCACCACAAGTTTCCCTAAATCAAGTAAAAACATCAACAACAAAATGCAACACAAGGGAACAAGTGTCCCAAACCCATATATATAGAGAAATACAATTAGCATTTAAGTAAAAAATAAGGTTTTGCAAAAGTACAACTAGCATTTCAGTTAAAATAAGGTTGAGCAAGATATTTGCAACAGAAGAGACAGATACCTATGAACACTATCATTAGAACAAAGAACCTATAAGAGCATCAGATGACAAAATAACTAGAGTCAATTTCATACAGGAGTATATTGTAGTAGGAACTAACCTGCTCGAGCTTACTCGCTTTGACTCCATGACGGGGGTTGAGGGTGAAAATAGGAATGGTGGAACCTTGTCAACATTTGTCTCCTTTGATTTGGACGCAGTTGCTAGTAGGATAGAGTTCGGTGATTCGGTACCCACACTAGACACGAATATGGTGTTCTTGACAGCGGCTGCACCAGTATCAGGAGTCTCCATATCAGATTTTTTGCCTAAAACCACTGGAGGGGTCTTTACTTCCAGTAAAGCAGCAGATTCACTTGTGGGTTCAGCAGCAGATGGTTCTAGCTTCCTTCTCCCTTCAGCTAATTGAGATGAAGGCCCATTAGGGTTTATGTCCTCTTTAAGCTCATAAGAATCCTATAGAACACACCATAACAAAAACACGTTAAAAAGAATGTCTATCATCTCAATTGATAATGACCAGACTCGAAAGAACTGTAAAGAATGCAACTAAGAACAAAATAGTTAAGTAGTCCGCAAATTGAATTCGGCATGGCCAGTGAAGCAGCTAAAGTCACACAAATGGAACACAGGATATATCCCACTTGCATAAACGCTAATACCAGAGTAGCCGGAGGAACTAAGTATAGAACAGAATTTAGTACCTAACTAAATGGTCACATGGATCTCTACAATGGGAGGAAACTTTATCAACAAAAAAAATAACCATTCTTACACAAAAGACCATTATACAGAAAGCAAGCTGTTCAACATTATCCACAAAAAAGGCTCTACCAATGTCAATTCAAAACCTGTTGATGCAAATCAAAGAATTCAGTAAACCTGAGACAAAGGATGCACACCTCATATGCACTCATCTTAAAAGCTCGTTTCTTGAGAGGAGGTTGAGCTGCGGACTTATTTTTTTCAAGAGAATTGGCTTCAACATTAGGCTGAGTATCATTGAATGAAAAGATTGTATCCCTTTTTGCTATAGCAGTTGACTCACCAACAGAGCTCTTAAGTCCATTTAGTTTAATTTCACTTTGCTTTGATTCTTTGGGATTGGGAGAAAAAACCTTAGACCAATTCTCCAGCTTATAGCTATCTTGTGCGCTGTGCAGCAGCTTAGGTGAATCCAAAACCTCCAAGCTTCTAAGAGCTCGTCCATGAAGCATGTTCTGCGTCAATTTATTCTCTTTCCCTGCAGCTAGTTTCGATTCTGATGATTTTTCCTTAGGGGTTATCTTCTCCAGTTGCTCCAATATTTTTGCGGCAGTCTCGCTTGACTTAGGAGGGATGGCGACATGCCTTGCAGGCGTGGTTTTGGTATCTTCAACATCTCCAACTTTTGATACCTCTGGATGTAGGTTAACTGCAGAAGCAACTCTTGCACTGGGACGTGAAGTTCCAAAAGATAGAAGATTAGGTTTCTGCCTGATCCTACGCATGGAACCAACAGACCCAAGATCATCATCCAGGACATAACTCCTTCGTTTGAGAGCCTGAAAGGGTTAAAATTAAAAATAAATAAACAAATAGGACAAAGAAAGAAGTGAAAAGGGTAAGCTTATTTGATAATACCACAGGTTCACAATGCAAATAAGTTTGAACAATAAAATAGTAATATGTAATAAAAACCTGTTTAGAACCAAAAAGTACATTGTGCTCTGCCACTGGCTTAGATGATAAAGACCCACCGGAGACATAATTTTCCGAGCTGGTACCCTGCAGAATAGATCAATTATATAACTAAAAAGTTTCAATCACACATAAAAGGATTTCCAACATCAAAGAAAAACACAACACATATAGACCTTCTGGACATCAGTTTGACGAACTCTAGAGTATGGCGTACGAGCCATGCTGTATATAGCAGACCTGCCACAAGATCTTGGAGTGGTAAACCCATTTTCTCGAACCCCGAGAAAACCAGCAGTCCGGGTTGTCACTGATGGAACGGGTGATCTTTCGACATAGTGTACATTTGTTAGAAGTGGTGTATTTTCTCTCACAACATGACTTCGTGTACTCAGCATTGATGGGGAAACCTTTGATGGCCTACTCCCCATGTAGGCTTTTGCAAGCTCAGTAGGAGATGCAATATCATCTTCAAGAATCTGGAAGAATGAACCATAAATATGTCAGGCTATCAAGAATTTATTCGATGTTGCAAGGTCAACAGAATTGGGTATACATAGAAACTAGACAGAAAGGAACACTGGGGAATATGATCTAACCCTGGAATTCGTGACAGGAGTTGCAACATATCCACAGGATGTAACATTCAGAGACCTATTTACTTCTGGCAAGCTGCTCGAAGAATCCAATGCACGTCTAGATTGAATGCCCTCGGCTCTTTTCTCCTCATCTCCCACAGGCATGTCAACAGATTTTGAGTGTAAAAGTTCTGTCAAGCGATCAATCTCAGTTCTGCAGAAAGAACATTTCATGTCTGTAAATCATATCCACGTTAAAATAAAGCAACAAAAGATTCCAGTAAAGAATATTTCCTAGTCCCTAAACAACCCATTTACTTTCATGACTACCACTAATGTGTGTTTACCTTGTACTACTTCCCAAAAAGAATAACTTGTTAATATCAAGTAGAAAAGCTCAAACTGATAGTTCTGATATAGAATCGCTCAAAATGCCAAAAGTTAGGAGTAGTTACTTGAAAAAATGACCCATCAACAACAACAACACATACCCCAGTGCCTCAAAAGGCTCCCGCTCATTGCGGGGTGAGGGGGGGTCGGATGTACGCAGCCTAACCCCTAT
>JAPFFP010000008.1:1712803-1757950 GCA_026153255.1 Solanum medicagineum | reverse complement strand
TGACCCATGAGGAGCGTCGAAAGTTGCATTGACTAACTGTTACGATTATGAAATTGCACATAAATGATGTCACATCAAGAATAAGCTTATGGGGCATTCCCCTTGTTTAATGTTACTATAAAGTTGTACATAGAGAAAACAAGAGAGAGAGAGAGAGAGAGAGAGAGAGAGAGAGAGAGAGAGAAGAAATTAGCAAAAGGAATATTATTACCGAGAGAAGCATGTAGTTGTACCACTATGTTACACTTGAATACAGATTCAGTGATACTGACACCAACACAATGTGAAACAAGTGCTTCCTGAAGTAACATACAAACTAAATGTAGAGGAAGTGTAAGATCACGTCAATGGTGAGCTTTTGATAAACTTAATCAGAAATATCGATTTGGGACAATGTGGAGCATTTGGATTAGGAAATGCATATCAACTGTGAAGCTTTCAGAGCTAAATGGTGAATCAGCAGGTTTCTTTCCCTCCAGTAGGGGGTTGAGCCAAGGTGATCCATTATCTCTCTTCTTATTTAATTTAGTAATGGAAGTCCTGAGCAGGATATTACTTAAAAGGTGGCTGCTGAAGGAAACTGGCTAAAGGGGTTCACTACAGAAGCTAGGGGGCAAGAGGAATTTTTATATATATCTGTCAATGACAACCCGTTCTTAGAGAGCAAGAAGAGCAGATAAGAATTTTTGGAATAATTCTCTAGGTTTTTAAAGGGAAAACTGGAGAAACATATTTTCTAAATAGAAAAAAGACATTTTCTAGAAGACAACAAAATGATGACCAGAGTGTTATCTTTTTCTAAGAGGTTTTGCTTTCATTGTTTTGTTGGATAATTTATATGTTTATTTTTTTTGAAATTAGTAATGTTTGTTGGATAATTTTTATTAAAATACAAATGTATGTTGAATTTAATTTTTACTATAACCACATTTGTTACCCATAATTATTTCATTGGTATAAAATTTAACCCCTTATTTATTTGGTTGTATATTTAAGATGTTTAATTAAGGTTAAATCATGCACATTCATATGTTAAACAAATAATCTGGAGTGGCTTTCTTGGGTGGCTTGTAAGCTAAAAGATATAAGTTTGGGACACCCAACTTTTGGCATTTAACCTTTTCTTAAACAACATTTTCAGCGTTTCTCAAACACTTTCAAAACTAAAAAAAGGGCTTAAAAGCCCAAAGACACTAAAATAAGCCAATCTAAACAACCACTTATCATTCTGTGTTCAGATCCATAGACCACATCTTAATCATTCAAATACAAACGTCTTAATCTTAATGAAAACAAATGGGGCCATTGAAAATTATTTGGCAAAATGATCCACAAAGTGAGATGTTTCAAATGGCTAGTAGCACATTAAGCATGTTTAGCACAGCGTAATTTACGTGTGGACTTTGTGAAAAAAGGACATGAGGATACACGTCTTCATAGACTATGCAGTGACAAAGCAATTTATGGGACACAACACTGAACTTGCTGGATCTTCAGGGGTGCATGCAAAGAGCTATCAAAGATTTGCGATGGTGGTACAAGAAAAAAAGAGAACTGGGAAAATGTGCGACATCATCCTTGTAACAATTTTTTGGGGGTGGGGAGGGGGAGGGCTAGGGCCGAGGGCCATTGGGGTGATGTGGGAAGAGGACCAGAGACGTTATGATGGGAAGAGAGAATTTGTCTCAGTTCAGATTATTTTATTTTAGCTTTTTGGAATAGGGAGGTAGATGTACATGACAGATGATAGAATCTCTCAATTCAATGAATGTGCAGTAAGCGAACAAGTTTTTTGTTGTCTTGTAATGCACAGGCCTGCTTCTACAACAATCAGTTATCAAATTTTTTCCAGTAAGGAATTATCATAAAGTTCTTTTTCAGGCAAACCCAGTCAATTACCACGAATCTTACCTCGTAAAATTCTTCTGCTTCAAGAGCTGCTCAAGCTCTGAGAATGCATCATCGCCAGAGCTGCATGCATCATTGTCACCTCCTTGTCCTGCCACCACCAGTGCTCCAGCATACTCCTTCACAGAGAGGAAGAATTGTTCCACAAGGGGACACGTTTATCAGCATTAACCACATATATACATTTAAGGTAGAGAATATTTTTCTTAATAGCAGTGATCTTGAAAGTAAAAGGAACAGAGGTGTGACAAGGTTCATGGGGCTAGAGGTGAAAAATAAAACGCATAATTTACAAAAAGAAATAATACTCAACATATATGAATTTAGCACTACAATACTCAACTTATAAATATAATAAATAATTTCACCATACCATACACAATAATGCTGATATTAGTCCAACTCATTAAGATTGAAATCCAAAGAATCATATCCACATTTCTTCATTTTATCACTTTGAGCCTCATTGTTTGAAGCACGGATTTATCCGAGGGTCATGGTTTCAGCCTTTAAGCAGTAACTCCTCGATTCGCATCACTTAAAAGGTAGCAGTTAATAACACTACTTAACAGATAAATTATTTAACTCCTTTGGTTACAAGATCAGCAAAAGAAAGGATGACAGTTAGCATAGAAGAATACGAAAGTTGCCACGTATAAGAAGACAGATGATTCACAATCCACATAATCAAAACTTCGTAAGATCAGCAAATCCATCCAACATGATTTGCATGGTGTGCCATCAGCTTTCATCAGGAATTTGAAGTGAAACATACATTTCTTAATAGATTATGATTCTAGCAGCAGAAAACAATACACAAGCTACAGTGTCTTGGAAGACCCATGATAATATAATCAAGTAAGATCTGGTTATAAATGCGCCATACTTTTTGCAAACAAAGTTCAAGAATAATAAACTTACATTGGGACGTGACTCCTGAGGCAGATTCTGTGATTCTTGGCTTGGTCCTGCTCATATCAAAACAAAACCATGACTCAACTAAAGCCATTGCTGAAAGCAGAATAGAAAGAGAATGCTACTAGTACACCATGGGGCGATCAATTCCTTTTCAATAACACCAATCAATCAACTGTGCCTTAATCCCAATCTACTTGGTGCCAAAAAAAGGTAGCATTCCTACAGAAATTATTGCCACTTACAACCAAAAAAACTGAACAGCCAGTAGGTTTCTTGGCTGACAACAATGATCAGAAGGAAGAAGGAGAAAAATGGAAACTAACCAAGCTGGAATGTCTATCATATCAACGAGGTCAAAAACAGCTAATTTTATGAAAACAGTTCAATGCATTCTCAATAACTATATAAGCTCAGGTAGAAACATGTAAGACTCTCTATTAAATTTGAACCCCTGCACTATTCCAAAAAGAATAAGAAGAACTCCACTCTGATAACTATATAAGCTCAAGTAGCGAGTAGAACAATATTGTATATCATAGTCAAACCTCATAACCATATCAAACATGGTAAAACCTCTATCCTTCTAACTATAAAAGCTCAAGTAGCACCGCAAATCAGTAAGCAAATGCTCTATACAAACCCAAATGAACACAACGACTGGTTACTCAAGTTTCAGGGTCAGACAAAGCAAAATTACCAACCTCCAACTCTAGCTATATTCCCAATGAACCCAGATTTACATCACTAAAACTTCAACAATGAAAGAACAAAAACGATTTGCGCTCCTAGACATTAATATATTCATCATTGAACAACCAATATGCACTCAGATCCAATCATCAAAAGAAAGGTCATCCTCTACTCCTCCAACAATAGCAAAAGAACTCTTTCCACCAAAATATATCCAATCTTCACACTACACGAGTCCAAAATCGCACAACGAAACAATCAAAAACAACACCAAAACCACATCATTTCATCTATAAAAACCGATAAATCTCACGACTTCAGCAATAAATAGACGTTACAGAGCTGAAAAAAAAACCTGGAGGTGGAGGTGGAGGTAATGGCGTGGGAGGAGGAGGAGGGAGGCGTTTACTGAATATAGAGGAAAAGAAGCGATGAGCACCGGAAGCTATGAGCTTTGACGCGGGATCAACCACAAGCTTTGTGAGCCAACTAGGGTTTCGGAGGGCCGTCGGTGGACGATCGTATGGAGTCGCCTGGTTCCGTCTTAACGGCCTCTTCCTAAACTTCCCTCCGGCTCCTCCTCCTTCATACGCTCCCGCCGACGCTGACGCCGCCGTTCCATCACCCGCCGTCGACATTTTACTGAAAAGCTTGGAGAAAACAGAGAAGAGAGAGAATACCGCACCAAGTACCAAAATTGAAGAGAGAGAAAGAGAAGAAGAAGAGAGGGAAATTAGGGTTTATTTCTTTGGACAGACACAGAAAGCGATGCCCATTATTATTTCTTAATAGAAAAAAGAGTACCAAAAATGCTATTCCGTTTATTTTAAATTAATAAATTATTTATAATTTTGAAAAAAATTAAAAAATAATTCTAATTTATTTATTTATTATGATTTTAAATAAACAAATTTAAATAATTATATCATGAGGAGCGTGAGTATATGTATTAAATAAATAAATTAAATACTCCTGTTTGATCCATCATTTTGAATGTTGTTAATTTAGAGAAGTTGGCGGGCCAGTTTGGGGGACCAAATTATTAGCGCCTGTGACTGTTACTTTAGTATTGCTTGTGATTAGTTCGTTGGTTTACTTTTACTAGTTACTATCTTGAATTTCAAGATTAATTTGATTAAATTTTAAAATTAAATTTAATATTTAAAATTTAGATAATTTAAAATTATATAAAAATATTATATGTTGTAATTTTTCTTATATTAATATGATGAAAAAATATATTACATTTGGTCCCTTTTATATGTCTTCCCTATTATAAATGTACGGTATTTAATATATGTCATTTCACAGAAGCGATGCATAAATGACATTGTTCTTCCTATTTTTATCATTGATAATTAATGAACTCTGAAAAGATACATTTCCTCTGTCCATCTTTAGTTGGTCCTATATTATTTTGGGGTGTCCAACAATACTTGTCTACTTTATGAAATCAAGAGATAATTTTGCACTTACTTCCTAATTACTTTTATCATTAATTATAATCATTTCCTCACTACATTTTTCAAGATATAGTATTTATTATATACAAAGGATACTTTGGTAAAAATTACTCCATCATTTATTACTTCTTAATTTATATGTCAAGTCAATAGGGGTAAGTAAAACTGAATGGAGGGGGTATTTAACTAACTAAAAGAACTAAATAAGCAATTAATGTACATTAAATAAGGCAAAATAATGAAGTTATTTTTTTCCTCAATGCAAGTGCAATCACAAAAGGTGACATATAAAAGGGACCAAAGGGAGTATTTTAAAATATTGGTCAAAATTCATGTAGTTTGACCTCGATAAGTGAAATAATGACAAGTAAAATTGAATTGAGAAAGTACCATTTTTAGTTTGTTTCAGTACTTGCCACATAAATACACCAAATCTTTTAATATTCAAAATAATGTAATGTATCTTATTTATAATATATAACCAAAAAAATATTGTATTTTAGTTATACCAAACGAACTAATTCAAATTCATGTTGCAAAGCAAATTTATAAGTCAAAGGAGTGCTAATTTGACAGAATTAATAGGTCACTAATGACCAATATACCAGAAGTTAATGATAATAATATATTCACAGATATACAAATGAAATATATGTGGTATACACCCAATTTTAAAACTCTTGACCAATAATCACCGATCATTATTGGTCCCCTCCAAGACGCCATTCAAGGTGATTTTAAGATTTACAAGCTTGAATATTCATTTCACATTCTTACAATATTTAAGTTATAAAATTCATTTTTTGCCACAAAATGTTAAAAAGTTCCTTCACTTTTATAAACAAAAGGGATTATTTCAGGCAGATCTAGAATTTCTAATACGAATGAAAAAATAAATTAAGTGTTTAGATTAAAATGATCCATATTCCTTTAGGTAAATAAGTTATCATTCAACGAAATATCCTATTTGTCTTTTTTAGAGCAATGGGCCGAAGCAAATAATACTAAATCAATTCTAAATAATATATACGAAAATAGAGACCATGACTGTTTGTTCACCATAAATTAGCTCCCCCACAAACCCCCCAACCTCAACAAACCAATGAAGGTAATTCTGTATATGATTAGTCCAAGAATAATAATAATAAGCGTGAATAACAAATATATGGACAAAGAAACTAGAAAAAGATCACAATAAAGTGAAATATTTTTTGTTTAGTCCTCCTTTTTCGAGAAGCTCATTGACATGGAAAAATATGTTTTATAACCTTGATGACGACACTAAAGTGCACATTGACCGAAGCAATGTGTTCTGAGCCTCACTTCAAAGTAACAAATCAAAATTCCAATGACTTTGGTTACACTAATCTTCCTGACCACGATTAGATTCATCGCGTCCTTGACGACATTGTGCTTTAAGAAAACCCTTTTAGTCTGATTCAAACTCAAAACACCTTAAAATCTCCAAAACCAGAGAGTAAAGCTCATAGGAAGAAACTTGACTCAAAGGTGGTTGGGGTCTTTGCCTTGTTGGTGTTCTCATTGATGAAAAATCTGATCCCAAAGAACTGAATCCTGTGAACAGAATTAACTATTTCTTGCTCACAGTAGGAGTAGTAAATGGCATTATGCACCAGTGATAAATGAGGAATAACTCAGAAACACAGATTATAACAGAGAAATCTGAGAACCCCTATCCAGTTGGCTAAAACAGAGATCTAACATTAGCAAACATCAACAGGTAGTTGTGTGGGCGTGTGGCCAAGGGATCGACTCCAATAAAGAGCAGAATAAGTGAAAGGATTTGCATGGTGATCGACATTAGAATGTCATAGAATAATGGAAGAATGCTCATACCACAATCAATAACGAACAGAGTAAAAAAACCCAGGCAAAGAAGTCGAAAAAAACATGCAAAATGCGTTAACAGAAGCAAATGATGCACATAAAAGGAGTGTTTCTTTGCCACTATCTGCTTTCAACTGTACTCGAACTAACCAACAAGGGCTATTAAATTGCGTAGTTAAGTATGGAAAGAAGCCCACAAAGGAAAAAGAGAAGAAGATATGGAGAGAACTAACTGAAAAGGGAACATGCGTCCAACAAATTGGAAGCAAGAACAGATACAGGGAGAACCCATGTAGAAAGGTGAACACACACTCTTTAAAAGAACAAAGAAAGTAAGGGAAAAGCTAATCTACCTGTAGCAAAATCCAATTTACAGATACAGGTCTGGGAAAACGATTAAAAGAAAGCAAACAGCCAAACTAAAACGAAAAATATAAAAAACAAGTGTAAATAATAGACTCAGATATCGAATGAAGATTCTGAATCGATAATCTCTGAAAAGAAATAGTCAGATATTTAGATGTTCATCAAGAAAGAATAGAGGAAACTAAGTAGAACTCAGAAATTCACATAAAAATGGGGAAAAAGTGTAGAGATTAGTGAACAAACTATCATAATCAACGAAAAACTCAAATAGTACATTTCTTCCAAAAAATGAAAAAGATCTTTCAGTAGGAAACAAAAATCCAGAAACGTCAAATTCAACCCTCCAGAAATACCAGAATTGAGCTGTTTAAGGCATATTGTCAAGCACCTCGGCTGCATCAGAGCTCTTTCTGTTTATTCACTATTTTTGCTCTCGACGGAATCCCAAATGTGCCAAAAGCACGTCGAGGTATGGCAGAAAACAAAAACAGCAAAATCCGATCCAATTTATCGTAAGTGTTCACACCTATGCAGGAAATTTCCAACCATGCATGTGCTAATCAGATATGCACAATCCAAGAAACCATTCAAAAGAGTAGTTAAATTAAAAATCCCAACTGCACCAACATGCTGAAAACTTACATCTCCATGTTTCAGTTTGTGAAAGCTCAAGCATGTCAAATTACTTTATAAATGATCTCACTCCACGGAAATGGCATCCAGCAATCTTTTACCTTCATCGCTCAGCTCTATATTCTCCATTTTAATCCGCCGACGCATGATAGGACTTGTTTTTTCAGAAGCTATATAAGTTTTTAACAAAGATTCAAATATGTCAACCCCCAACTCATCTTTAGCCTTCTTCAAGATTTCCACAAAGTGTTCTGCACCAGCAACATCTTTATTTTGTTCAAAATGACTCATGAGTTTTGTTACGGCGGCAGATGATGGAAACCACTTGCCACCATCACCCCTTCCAATTGAAATTGCTTTGTCTACACAATCAATTGCTGATTTCATATCCCCGTTTTGCAGATAATAGTCCATGAAGATCTCCCATGTCTTCGCATTGGGCTTAGCTCCACTCCTTCGGGCCCGTTCCTTGAGTTGTTCAGCTTTCTCCAGGGACCTTTGTTTAGTGTAAGCTCCTATAAGAACATTTGCTATACGTATGTCATAAGTTGGGGATCCAGACTCCCATTCCTTGAAACATTTCTCAGCACCGGGTAGGTCATTCAAGTTGACCAAAACTTGGATCATGTTAAGATAGCTTATGTTTGCTGTTCTAGGAAAAGCAAGCCTCAACGAACGCCATACACGATATACATCAAGCAAGTTTCCAACACGACCATACAATGTGATCAGAAACTGGTATGCAGTAATATTGCGGAATGCATTTTTCTTCTCCAGTTCCTTGAGTGCCTTCACTGCTTTATCAGTTTTGCCAGCATCTACATAGATCGATGCCAAATTACTATATGTCGTCCAATCTTCAGCAACACGGCCATCCCTCTTCATTTCATCAATAACCCTCTCAACCCCAGAAATATCATTCAAAGAAGAAAGAGCCCTCATCCAGACGTTGTAGGTATAAGAATCTGGCATAACATCATTGGCCTTCATTTCTTGAATAATGGCTGGGATTTTTTCGGGGTGCCCAGTTTTTGCGTAAAGAGTCATCAAGCTGTTGTAAGGCATGGAGCTTAAACCTAAGTTAAGTTCTTTCACTTTCTCCATCAAAGCTTCAGCTTTTTCAGTCATTAATTCTTTGCAGTAGCAGTTCAGAAGAGCACAATAAGTGAGAAGATTTTTCGATGCCTCCGGGAGGTTCAGAAAATAGCTCTCTGCTGCTTCAATCCCTTTACTCTTGGCAACAAGATCTAGATGTATAGCTTGATCACTAATGGTCTTGTTCATGCCCCTTTTTTCCATTATTTCTGATAACTGCACATAGTAACTTGCAAATTGGAACATTTCATTTTGCAAAAAGAAAACTCAAAGGAACCATATAAAATTAGTTGCATACAAGTCATACCTTATAGTGCTAATTACATGACAGTTCTACTTCAAATTCTACATTGTCATAATAATATCTAAGAGCTAAAATGAACCCACTTTTGGGTTTCTTAGATAGTGTTTTCCGGGCATTGCATTTTTGCAGCATTCCCTAAGTGGTTATTCACCTTTTTATACAAAGCTCCCACCAAAAACTAACGTAAGAATTTAGTAAATATCTAGCAATCCTTCACTTGCCGATTCAAAATTTTCTTTAAACTAAAAAAGGAAAATAAGCCGGTCAAAACCATAGCAAGGTGAACTATATTTGTAACACAAGTTGTTCAACACGCCTGGAAGAATGCGAGGAGAATAACCAAAGATTAATCTAATCAAAAGGGGATAATGCTAAAAGGCAAACATGACCTTTGAATTTCAAACATCAAGGTGACCATACAGATATACACAAAGAATTTTGGGGTTTAAAGTTCACAATTCCAAAAACTAAAGACCTTAAAAAATCATATTAACAAATCAAATCTTTAGGCCAAGTATTACAATCTTACAGAAATGCTAATAGGATTTAGGTTTTAATACAAGCAATTCAGGAAGATGATCTCTTTCCCCTTAGAAGCGAATTAGAAACCCAGATTTATTTCCACGTCAAAGAATGGAAGATAAATATACAACTAGGTTGAGAATCTTAGTAGCTCAGTTGGTTAGTTGGTTGGCAGTTGAAAGTTCAGGCCTTTAAGGATTGGTTGTGATTCCTTGGCTGGGGGCTTATGCAAATCAACATCATTCGTTCTCCCCGCCCAAAAAGGACTTCACTCTCGAGACTCATCAATATCATCCCTATAGGAACCCCTGATCTGATGTGGCACTAGTTTAATAGCATTCTTAGACTAAGACTTGAAGAAGCAAGCTCACTCTCTTTCTAGGAATCAGAGTTAGGCATTCTGTCCGCAAAATAAAGTTAGAAATTTCCAGCTTGCTTTCTCTATTCTCTAGCAGTTGGTCCATCTATAAATCATTTGCATCCAAAGTCGAGTAATTCGATGGCTTAGAATGAATTTTTAAAGGATGCAGATCTTTCAGTCAGTATAGCTTGTTTTGGATTCACCACATTATAATCCTCTCCCCACAAATCATGGAAATGTACTTAAAAAGCAAGATCATTCTACTGTTTAAGCATGCAATCTCTAAAATGGAACAAAAATTGAGACTTTTTTCAGGTCAAATAATCGAAATATACAGAAATTCAAGGTTCTACAAATTTCAAAAACAATATTCAAAAATCTCAGAAAACGGGAGACCTTTAGTGCTGGAGCGTAAAGCTTGCGTTGGCGTAATACTTTGAGGGATTTTCCAACTTCCCATTTGAAAGCACTTTTCTGTGATTTCAAGAATTGATTCAGATTTTTCCTAACGTGATTCTCTTCGCCTCCCTCCTTGAACAGATTTTTATAAAGTGCATCTTCCAAGTACTTTTTCTTAGATCTTTTCCCAATGTTCTTCGCTTTCAACGAGAATTTCTGCATAAACGACGCCATTTTGATGGTTTGTTTCTTCTGCTCACTGTGATTTTGGGGTTTTAGTTTCAGGTGGAAAAACCCTAGACAACATGAAGACGATGAATGGGAGACTGTGAAAAATGGTAATGGGCTTCTGAAAATGGAACCGGTTTGGACTTGGCCCAAATTAGAAGCCCAACCCTATATTTTCTCTTTTAATTATTTTTTGTATTTTCCGAGTTATTTTAACTTTTAATTCGTTGTCACTTTAAATACAATATTTATTTTTACTCGTTTGAGAAAATGCAAACACGGAGATGACGATGAAGATGAATAAATTAGTACCTTTTGATCAAAGGTACTTGTTTATGTAAATATTATTAATCCATGAATTTGTTATACAGATATTAGTAATAGAGGAATTACTTCGCATTAGTAATGTGGATATTTAGTGATATAGAGTTTGATTACTCCTGTATAAGTTACTCTATATTTTATATGGATCCTATAATGTCCTCCGACTCTGTTATTCGATTCAAATGTCTTTAAAATTCTAAGAGGCATTAATTATATTCTTACTTTCAGACAAGTAGATCTTATCACTGCCTAATAGAAATAAAGAGCTTGTTTTTGAAAGGTTGTCGGCTCAAATATGTCGGCCCAAAGGAAGAAAAATAACAAATATAAAATAACAACTAAAATGAAAATTAGTGGAAATTCTACAAATAAAAATAAAAGCAGCAAAACAAATGATGGGCAGTAACAACAAAATGTATAAAAATGCGACTAAGCCTACTAGCCTACTACATCACAAGTCAAGAATAACGTCCTATCTCTAGTAGTATATTAACCCTCTATCCTAATATGCAGCCTTCATCTCATTCTATCTAAGGTCATATCCTCGGTGATATGAAGTTACGTCTGATCTTATCTAATCACCTCTCCCCAATACTTTTTCTATCTACCTCTACTCCTCCGCATAACCCCTAAATCCAACCTCTCGGACCTTCTAACAAAAGTCTCGACACACCTCTTCTGCACATGCCCAAACCATCTCAATCTCTCTTCTCTCATTTTTGTCTGCCACAAGGTCACCCCTATCTTCTCCTAAATAACCTCATTTCTAATCTTGTCACAAGCACATCTATCTTAACATTCTGATCTCCACAACTTGCATCTTTTAAACATGCTAGCTTTTTACTAAAGAGAATTTTATAATTATCTAATATCTATTTGCCCTGAGATGAGATATAAGAAGGAAATCATCCTTACACAAGTAAATTTGTTCCTATGGATCTTTAGTATTTGTACAAGGAGAATCATGTCGTCAACTTATTTTATTTTTCTCATTTTAAGATTTACTTATTCTCTAATAATCACATTTATTATTTATCCTTATCTTTTCTAAAAGCTCTATTTCATACTCTACTAGGAGTAATTTTTTTTCTTCAGATTTTATCTGATATCTGACATTATGAACTGAGTGAAATAATATAATCTATCTAAGTATTATATTCATCGCGATACAGTAGAACGCATCACAATATAAATACAATGACATTATTAAACAATATTAGTAACACTAAGATTTCAATAAACAACCTTACTAAAAAGTGCAGTTTAATATTGTTCATCCATGTCATAACAATTTCTTTGAGAATGACATCCATGTTATACAATTACTCATTGTAGGATAACTGAAAACAACAGGAAAAATTGTGCAAAATTTGGAGGGAATTGAAAATTGCACTAGAAAACATGTTTAGCAAGCACTAGTTTGATAATCTATACACTCATAAAAACACAAAAAATGACTCTTAAAAGATCTCTATAGTTTTAGTGCTTCTCTGAATCCCATGCTGAAACTATGCTCTAGACCTTTCTTGCCACCACCAAGCACTGGATTTCCCTTTTGCATCATAGCAACAAACTCATTGTAATCGATGCGCCCATCCTAAAAAAATAAGAAGATTTTCCATGACTGAGACCACAATACAAGCAAGACATGTCGGATAGTTCTTTGACAAACGTTAACTACTACAAGGATCAAGAAATCATTCTGAGTAGGTCGAATGAAGTGAAAGCTAAGAAACTAATATGAACTGTGGAGTATCAAGAAGAGAAAGACGACGAAGCTCTAGACTTTGGCCAACATTTTTGTTGTCTCTATGATCAACCCTCCTTGATGCCCCCTAAGAATTAGGAATTAATATCAAATAGCGAAAAACAGAACTTACATTATCCTGGTCAGCTTCTCTGATCATTTCTTCCATGCGAACATCTGCAATGCCAAATTCTTCACAAGCATGTTGAAGCTCATCTGCAGTGATGTAGCCGCTTCCATCTTTGTCAAAGTAAGAGAAAGCGGCAAAGAGATGATCGTCTCTTTCAATTTTGTTAAGATGTAATGTTGCAGCTATAAATTCACCATAATCAATTGTTCCACTATTATCAACATCTGCCTGCAATTTCAGAGAATGTAAAGAGTTACTCGAGTATGTCGTCATCATGAAAGATCTAACAATGGCATGAAGCTAAACCAATCTAAGCTTTTGATCACTAGCTGATGATAGAGTAACAACAACAACAAGAACAACATACCCAGTGGAATCCCACAAGTGGGGTTTGGGGAGGGTAGAATGTACGTGGACCTTACCACTACCTCAGAAAGGTAGAGAGGTTGTTTCCTGGTAACCCTCATCTCAAAAACCCATAAGCAAAATAAACTCGATATGGAAAAAGGAGAGGAAAGAAAAGGGAACAGAAACAACGACTAATAAGGAAAAGCACATGATAGTATGCAAATACGATAAAATTAACATATCAAGATAGACAAAAGACAACACAAGATATAAAGGCAATGCAAATACGTTAAAAGTAAACAAATATAGGACTAATAATGACAACATACGATATAAAGATACAAATAATTACAACAATGAAAAATATAAAACAACTGTTTCTTCTCTTAATTATTTCCTACGTGGCATAATACACGTAGGACGCGTGTGTCTACATGTTGAACTTTATATAAGTTTAAGTGCTTACTGGTGCATTCAAAGTAGGTGAGCATAGATGTCGGTTGAATCCAAGTTGGAAAGTACATTTATCTATCATGCCTTTTAACAAAAAAAACTAGTATGCAAGAGTGAAATAAGTATCCACGTTCTTCCATCTCAGACATACTGTTCGAATATCATAGATTTCTAAAAAAATTGGATCAAGGACTAATATGATACTTACTGCTTGCATAAGATCGTAGATCTCAGACTCCTTCAGATTAGAGCCAAATCTTTTTAATCCATCTTTGAGCTCCTCAAAAGTTATTTGGCCACTATTGTCTGTGTCTATCATCTTGAACATTTCTTTAAGACCAGCAATTTCTTCTTCAGATAGGCTTTCAGCAATGACCTGTGGCACGTATAACATAATACTTAGCAGACTAGTTTCAACCTAAATAGCTTTTTTTGGTCAATAGTTATCTTGCAGATAGATAGACTCACTCTCAAAGCCATTTTCTTGAGCTTGTTCATTGCAGAAAATTGCTTCATTCTACTCAGAACTGCAGAATCCAGAGGCTTATCAGGAGCGACACCATCAACTTGAACCCAAGGATGGCCTACAAAAGTTTCAATATCACCAGTGAGTATCAATGTTTCTCATACTCGAGAGAAAAGTATGGTTTCATTAACAGGATTTTAAATAATCAGAACCAACACCAATCAACCCAGTGTAATTCCATAGGTTGGGTCTGGGGATGTAGCTTGTACACAGACCTTACCCCTACCTTGAGAAGGTAGACAGGTTGTTTTCAATAGCCCTCAGCATCTAAATAATCGGAACCAAAAAAAACCTAAGAGGCAAGAGTTCACTTCTCCAGTTACATAATCTAAGACAGTTAATTACAAGATAAAGAGCGCCAGAGATTATACCAAACTGCATTGCAGAAGTAACACACCTCTCAAGGAACATGTACAGTTCTACTTAGTATAGTCAATCAATTTCAAGAACAAGTCTTACAAAAGCTGGCCACTAATGTGTGCAACATCAGAACAAGAAGAACCAAAAGAAAGAGAACCACTGTACTTGCATACAATATTGCTCATACGATCTCGCAGTGAATTCATTACAAGCAGATAATCTGATTGATTATATTTTATTTGATAAGATAGTAACATATGTCATGCATTAATAGCCACACTGGTCCACAAAAGCTTAAGCCCAAAAATTGTGGAGACTAATTTATGGCAATGATCTGTAGCATAATTGTGGTTGACCGAGAATAATGACTGCAGAACAAACCACCTTAGTGAGAACACAATGGTTGGACAGACACGGTTCGGAGGTTGGGGATGGGGGTGAGGTGTGGGGAGGCTTTAAGGCACCAGCTCTTGCTACAAACCAAGAACCATAATCTTTCCAAGAACCAAATATTATTGAATTCACCCCATTAGCACAGTTACTATTTACATGTTGAAATCAAGAAATCAGAAAAAGATGAGCTGTTGAACTACTTACATAAAACTTCATGTGCAGTCAAACGTTTTCTTGGATCTCGAACAAGCATTCTCCTCATCAAGTCTTTTGCACCTTCTGAAATGCTTGGCCATGGGTCTGACGTGAAGTCAAGATCACCATGCAGGACTTGTTCAAATATTCCTTGCTCATTTTCTGTATGATAGAAAAATTAGTTCAGGAAAATGATACAAAAAGATGATATGTGGTTGGAAGGGCAGTATTTGATTCAGAAAATCTTTCCATGTTCCCTTCCATGAACATACTTACAACTCACTTTTCACTTATATTCAGTAGTTGACGGACTTGCTTTGAAAATAGATAGAACATGCATAAGTGGTGTGAGGAATATGCCGGAATCACCCATAGTCATGTACCAAGTTTGACCAACTACCTACACAACACGGTATTTTCTCCTTAAAGCAAAAATCAAGAAAAAAAGAAAAGGTAATTTCATCTTTTCTTGTTTAAACTAACCGTTAAATTAGTCATCTTTCTATTAACATCCATCCATTTCTTTACCAATGGATCAATCAAAAGACCATTTCAACCTACATTGGCCATTACCATCAATCTTAGCCTGGTCAAATTTTCCAATGTCCCATCGATACATGCACTATTATTTCAACAAACTGAAAATCTCTGAATCATTTCCTCATTCATTCTTGCACTCCTTAAATCTTGACATTAACTAAGTGACTTGAAGTGCCAGAACACAATCAGAACTTACGTTGCTCGGACTCAAGTGCCAATCTAGAGGTCGATTCATCATCCATAATTTTAGCATTTGGGTAGTGTGGATCCGAGTGTAGATACTGGTAGTGGGATACATCCACTAAACGTATAGTATGGCATGTATAAGTATGTGTTTCGTGTAACTAGAGTTATTGAACTAAAATAAATGCCTAATATTTTGTTCATAAGATATCTCGTGTAATAGCAAAATATATACGCGTCTGTGTATATACCAAACCAAATACCCAATTAATCTGTATTTCTTGTTCATAAACGTAGTAAAAGCAACCCAAGCTAAGTCGACCAAATTAAGACTGGATCCCAAACCCACATCCAAATCATGTCGGATGAATCCGGGTGTGGCAGGGATTTTGAAGTGTCCAAGGCTCTGAGCAACATTGATTAGAATCCAATTGCAAAATAGCTCAGAAGGAGATCTTAAGTACTCCCTTTGTTTCAAAAAGAATAACCTACTTTACTTTTTGGTTTGTTTCAAAAAGAATGACCCATTTATGGCAAAAAAACTAAAGTTCAGCTTTCCACGTGGCATGTTTAAGACCACAAGATTAAAGAGCATTTTGGTACATTTGACATAACTTTAATTTAGTATCACAAGATTGAAAAGCCTTCTTGAATTTCTTAAACTCTGTGCCAAGTCAAATTAGGTCATTCGTGTTTAAATAGAGGGAGTAATAACATTGCCTATTTAAGAATCAAATGAAATAATTACTGAAGAAAGCATATTCAAATTGGATTTATTATCGATTTCGTCATCCTTGAGAAAGAAAAACCACTGTCCTTGCATGGGAGATTCAGTTGTCACAAAGGGAAAATTCTCAGTTATTTCCAAAGCTTCCCTTGAGAGGCACAGCAGGAATTTGACAGAAATTCCGACAGAGAGAATTAATAAAAATTTCTTCCACTCCCTAATAAAATGTGTAAAATTGAGAAGTACTTCGTCCCAATTTATGCAGCACCATTTGACTTGGGACAAAGTTTAAAAAAGATAGAAAGACTTTCAAAGACAGTGGTCTAAAACAAATTTTAGACATTTGTGTGGCTACAAATCATTTCATTAAGGGGGAAAAAATTATGAAGTTAAATTCTTTCTAATTATATAAAGGTGACATTTTTTTCAAGACAGACTAAAAAGGAAAGTGTGCCAAATAAATTGAGCAGAGGGAGTAATAGTGGACAAGTTGGCTGATAGAGGTGCTGTAATGTCCATATATACCAAAATAAGTCGGCGGGAGGATCTCAGCGAACATGAACAACATGGCATTTCTAATGACGAATTCACATTTTAGGTTTCTTAAAATAAATTTAAGTGGAAAAGTAGACAAATTTAGAGAACCAGATGTAGTAGAGCCATAATGGAGCGAAAACCAAAAAGTATCCAATAAATGCCAATTTGTAATGACTCAGGAATGCTTACCAGCCCAGAAAGGAGGTACTCCACTTAATAAGATGTAGATAATTACACCAGCACTCCAGACATCAGCTTCAGGACCATAACGTTTTCGAAGAACTTCTGGTGCAACATAATACGGACTTCCAACAACATCAGTAAATTTGTCGCCTGAAAAGAAAAAGAATATCTTAATAAGCAGTTTGGAAAAGAATAAATGAGGTCAACACAGAATAAAGAAGAAAAAATTTTAAATGCATTAAATAGTTTTCCGTTAAGTACTATTAAGATGCCAAAGGGTTCAATCCACATCACTATGACTAAAGATAGTTTATGCATTTAAGTCAACAGATTGCTAGTATGATTACGTATAGAACCTGAATAAAATTTCAATATCAATCTAGAACAGCTTTAGTGAAACAACATGTTGAAGAGACCCCAACCGAAACACTTGATAACTTCAAATGGTTCACAGTTGTTGAAATTTTAACTTATATGAAGAGGCACTTTAACAGATAAAGACAATATAAAAGTATCCTACAAATGTGGCCTATGCAGGAAAAGGATTGGGTCTCCCAGATGGAGGGCCTCAGGTTCAAGACCCCGTACATGCTTTCTCAGTCAAGCTCGTCAAAGGGGGCTTGTCTAGTGCGGTTTGCGGTCTATTACATTGAAGTTGGGTTAATGTGGTTTGCCTCTATTGTTGGGTTAATGTGGTTTGCCTCTATTGTGTGGTTTGGGAGTTATTACATTAGAGTTTGGTTTACCTTGTGTACACCCGAAGGTGACAGTTGTGGGTTCCCTTGTCAGCAAAATATTGAAGGAAAGGGTTGGAGTAAAGGAAGGGGGGTAATTCGAACATTGGTTCCTTAAAACCATTGCCAAAGGAAATACTTTTTGGACTTCACTAATAGATAAAACAACTAACAACTACGCCTCAATCCCAAGAAAATTGACTTGGCTACACGAATCCGTACTCACCGTGTTACTACATTTAAACTCATCTTAAGCCACTTCACTGAAAGAAGCACATCTGGGAAAGCTCAGTAGTTTAGTTGATTAGCTAACTGAATTTTCACCTTGTTGGTGAGGGTTCGATTCTCCACCTTATAATCTCCTACCCCTACCCCCAATAAATAATTAAAAAAGAAATGAAAGAAACACAATTCTTATTTCCTGTTTAGCAGCAAAATCATGACAAACACATTTCATTTTCATGCTTACTCTTTCTAACAGATTCCAAGCTAATTGTGTACCGATTAGCTGATTAACTGTTTCAAAGCGGTTTAAAAGAATGGAAGTACATATCATACAAACTACCTGGTTTGAAGAATATCGATAACCCAAAGTCAATTGTTTTGAGAAGTGATTCCTCCTTCTGATCAACAAAAAGAAAATTCTCAGGCTTAAGATCACGATGCATGACACCAAGAGAATGACAAGCTTCTACAACTCCAACAATAATCCGGGTGAGTTCAGCTGCTTTTCTTTCAGTATAATGCCCTCGTTGAATAATCCTATCGAAAAGCTCACCCCCAGCACAATACTCCATAACAAGGTGAACAGCTACAGCATCCTCATAAGCCCCTTTTATCGATATAACATTAGGATGCCCTGCCAAGTGATGCATTATCTGGACTTCCCTTCTAACATCTTCCACATCATCATCTGTTAACAACTTCCTCTTGGCAATCGATTTACAAGCATATCGCTTCCCCGTTGCTTTTTCAGTACAAAGAAATGTAGTTCCAAATTGCCCTTGTCCTAGTTTCTTTCCTATACTAAAAAACTCCTTCAAATTCCCAGTTTTCTTCTGTAACACAGATTCAGTCCTAAGTCCAGCACTAGACACCCTCTTCATTTCAGCCGGCTTTTTGGGCTTTTTCGGTTTTTCTTCCTCTTTCCCTTCTGACTTAGGCATTGTCATCTGTTCTGGTGGCTTATCTTGAACTGGCAAAGGTGATTCATTTTCTTTAGCAGAAGTTGGTGTTTCAACTCTAACACTTTCACCATTATTAGTAATGGTGGAAGCAGTATCATCCGGCGACCGGGATCGCCACATTGCTGCTGAAACTGATTGAAAGATTCCATTTTTAGATATACTTGGTCCTACACAAGTGTTCCCCATTTTGTTCCTAAATTAACCCCTTTAGTTCCTTCCTTCCTAACATCAAAAATCTACAATCTCCCCCCAAAAAATCAACAAGATCTTGTTCAATCAAATAATCCACTACCATAAACAAAATCAAAACTTTCCTTCACTAACTACAAACAAGTCAACAAGCATTCAAATCCAAGAGTTGTTCAACCCCACCAAATCAAGATTCAAAATGAACTCAAAAAAACAACATCCAAGTACATAGGTTTTGCTAATACAACAGAATCAAAGACCTTTGCTAATACAACAGAATCAAAGACTACAATAATCAAAGATTCTAAGTAATCAGAAACATAAACATAGTAATAAACTGACCAAGAAGGGAAATTACTGCTACACCATGGGAAGGTCAAAGAAGGACAAGAAAAGGGAAAAAAGTTGAGATCTTGATTAGAAGAACATAGTGACAACTAAAATGGTCTCTGCAATTTGACAGAGTAGTATATTTTACATGCATTTTAGCCGTAAATTTTGGGGAGGAATTGCTATATATGTGACTATAAAATTCAGACAAGGCCTACAAGAAAAACGCGTCTTGGTTGGACAGTCCCAACAGCAACTAAGGTACTATTTGGTGCAAATATTTCTTGAAAAAAAATTGAGAAAAAATAGAAAAAAAAGTAATAAATATATTTGACAATATCTTAAGTTTTCAAATACTAAAACTAGTATTTGAAAGTTTTTAAAATATTTCAAAATATTTCAAATTTTATATTTTATTAAAAAGATATTCATTATTTATTTGTTCTAATTAGTATTTATCTAGCTTAGAAGTGTTGGAGGGGTAGAAGTCAACCGAAAAAGTATTGGATGAGGTAACTAGACAAGATATGGTGCAGCTTTATATTGACAAGGACATGATCTTAGATAACAGGAAGTGGAGGTTGCGTATTTGGATAGAAGGTTAAACGGTTAATATGAGTGGATGATGGTTAGCCTTGTGATATAGTAAGTTAGTAGAGATAGTTGTGCCTTCATATGTTGTGTTGTTATTATCCAACATTTATTTGTTACTTTTATTGTCTTTATAGATTATCATTCGTTTTCCATTCTAGTCGTTTTGTTTAAGACTTCTAAAACACTACCAATATCAGGGTGAGACGTAGCAATAGATGAAAAGGTTATCTTATTCACTATCTTAGCAACCAGAATCAACTTTGTCAAATCAAACCATCATGCACTTTAGGCCTTTCTAAAAGCCATGAGGCGGGGGCGTATGACTAACGAAAGACTAAGCTTGTTCTTAATAAATTCTACTTTTAGGGATGATATTTTTTATATGAGAGTCTTTCGGAAACAACATCGTTGTCTCTGTGAGGTGGTAAGGTCTGCATATGTTTTACCCACTCCATACCTTACTTGTGGAATTTCAATAGATATGTTATTGCCGTATTTATCTAGCTCCTGCGAAGAAGTTTAAATTATAATTTGAGTGACATAATTGAAAAAAAAAAGGGAATTTTGTTCTCAGTAGATTACAATTCCAATTGAATAAGTGAGTAGTTTGACTATGCAATTAATGTATTGATCTTGTCATATTATTATTTTGTTGATGTAGATTGTTATCAATTTGTTGTGTGATTATTTTTTAACAGAATATGTTCATTATAGAATGATAATATAAATTTATAATATAATATTTTTTAAAACTAATGAATATAAATCATATTTTATAAAATAGCTAAATATTTTTGAAAAAAATTAAGGTCAAATACATGATAAAAATTTATTCAAAAATAACTTACCAAGAATATTTGAAAATTTATGACCACTAGCTAAGTTTTTCCTGGAACTGTCTCTTTATTTATTTCTTAATTAAGCCTTTAGGATTTTGTTGGATTTTGTCATTTATGCCGTGGATTTTACATAAATGGAAAAGAATTAAATATACACTTACTACGTTCAAATTTTGTTATAAGAAAAAATTGTTTTAATTTTTACTTTTATTTATTATTTTTGATAAACTAAAAATGGGACAAATTTTTTCTTAATTTAGTATTATTGAGTTAATAATTTTAAAAAATATAGTAAGTAATATATTTAGAATCTTATCAAATAATAGGAATAAAATAGTAAAATTTACGATATTAATAAAATAATTAATTTCTTAATAAATATATGAGTCAAAATTTAACAACTAAATCTAAACAAAGAAATTACTTCGCCTCAAAAATATTTTTGTCTTAAGTTTTTACTTTTTAACTTAAAAATATCTTCTAACTTATAAAATAGTTTGATTAGTTTACCAAATATCATGATTTACTAAAAAAAAGTTATTTCTAATTAATCTTTGATTTTTTCTTTTTTATTTTTGATAGTTGAAAACTTAAGCAAATTCTCAGACAGACAAGTTACTTTTTTTTCATAATTTATCACACAGAATATAATTAAGGGACTATAAATAGCAAATATAAAATATATAAGTCATTATTTGGGAAAAAAAAATCTTATGCATGGGTGGACGTTATGCCAATTGCCAATAAAGTCCCAAATGACGCATTGGAGATGGTCAATTTTTTTTATGTATTTTTATATTTTTTTTAGTTAAAACAAGAAAGTGTTTCTCACATCGTTATTATCGCTTGGTTTCAAGTTAATTTTCTATTTTTTAAATATTATTTAAACATAAAATTTAAATTTCACAAAATATTTTTCAACCTCTTCACAAATTTAAATTTAGATTATTCTTGCAATATATATATATATATATATATCCATTTTATTTTAGGAGAAAATAATTCATTATATCAGATTTAAGAGAATTTAAATCCTTAAAGACGGACTATAATTTTTTTTTAATTTTAGATGTTGTATACTCTTTTTTGTATCAGATAATATAGTAAACTTGCTCCTCTCTATTTTGAGGATATACATCACATTGATCGAACTAAATTAAAGCAACGCTTTTCTTATTTTCTAAACTTCATATTATCATATTTTTTGTTTTTGTTATTATCATCAATAAAAAAATTCAAATGAATAACATAGAAATTTATCGTCTTCTTTTACAAAGAGACTATAAATTCACGTGCATCATAATTTACTTAATAAATTCATTCTTGAAATCAAATCTTATTATGTCTTGTATCATACCGTAGATATCAATTACTTGTTAGTGTTTCAATTTTCGAGGTGAACTTGACTAAACTTCAAAATTAAATTGAAATAGCTAAATTTAATATTTAAAATCTAACATTTAATTAATTAAAAACTATAGGAAAAAGGCTATAAGTTGAAATATTTCTTATATTAATATGATAAAAAATACATCTTAAAATGTTGGTCAAAGTTCAACATATACCATCATACTAAGAAACATTTATCTAGTCAACTTTTTTTATTTGAATATCACCTTAGTCTTTTATAGTTATTATGTACTTTCTAGCTACTACTCGAGCAAACTTCATATTGGAAAACAAGTTTCAGTAATTTGTAGATGAAAGTGATTCCAAATTATTAATAGACTGTGTTAATAATAAATTTTTATAAAGTTGAACTTAAATTTAAGATTTTAATAAGTGGGCTAAAATGAGATATGATAAAGTGAAAGACTTCCGTTAATTATAATTGAAATTGAAATAAGTCATCATGATTATGAATTTTTTTGGTTGGGGGGCGGGGGGAGGGGGGAAGAATTAAAAAAATAAAATTTGATTATTATTTTTGATTGAATAAACATATAATGTATTTTTGCTGTGCACTTAAAAAGAAATATGAATAATTTTTAATAAATATTGTTAGTATTAGCTTTGTTATTTTTTTATTTTTAATTTAAAATAAATCTATCTTAACATAAATTATTTTATAATTGCGACATGAATCTAATAGCCAATTCAACGTGACTTTAAAAATATAAATAGTACTTGACTAAATTTTTTGCATTGTATATTATTTGTTTATAATGGTTAACTCCTCGATCTTACCAATTTGTATATTGGCCAATTCCTATTGCTTATGCTAAACAGATAACAACAAAACAACATGTCTAATCTTTTTATCTTTAACAAAGATAATATAAACAATAATCGAAAAGAATTAGTCGCTTTTGGACAAAAATATTTAGCAAAAACAAAAGAGAAATATTTCATTCGTTAATTTTTTAAAGATTAATAAAAGTATTTTAGCATGATATTATACTGATTAATGTATGATTTTAGATTATGTATAATGATTTGAGAAATAAGTAATTAATGTTAAAATAAAAAAATATAGTAAATTTTTTTATATGTTGAAAATAATCGATAAGAGATAAAATTTATTTTTCAATCCATCAATATTATATTCGTTAAAATAATACAATATTACGAAACCACTATCTCAATAAAGTGTAAAAGACATCGATTGAAGTATTTGTCTTTGAGTTGAAGATGATAACTAGAATTTGGAATTGTATTTGGATTTGGACATAAATACAAATAAAATTATGTTAAAATTTTCAATAATAAAAAAGAAAAATAAAAATATTTTCTACATCTCAAATTCATTAAATTTTTGAGACTTTTTTAATATTTAAAATAGTTGAATTATTCAAAATATAAAAAGAATATTTTAAAATTTTTCATTTATAAAGTTATATATTTTTTAGATAAATTAAAATATATATATTATTTTTTAAATACTTTTCTATTTATTATTTCACAAATTCAATTGCAAGTGACCAACTCCTACTCTTATCCTCCTCCTCTACATCTTCTTCCATCATTGTTTCTCAAAAATGGCTTCATCACTTTCTCCTACTGAAAACCCATATCTCTATTCCCTCTTAGAATCATCTCGTCCTTTTCTCCGTGGAGAATTTGAATCAATCGATAAAAATCTCCCTACCCTTATCGCCGTTTTGCGTTCCGTCGGCGCCGGCGAGTGTTGGCACAAGCACGGAAGCTTTCTCGAACACTTAATCGATATCTATAAGATTCTCAAAATCTGGAAAGCCCCAAATTCCGTTTGTCTCTGTGGGCTTTTCCATTCAGCTTATTCTAATTCCTATGTGAATCTCGCCATCTTCGATCCGTCTACTGGACGTGAAACTGTACGTGCTCATGTCGGTGAAGCTGCTGAGAGGTTGATTCATCTGTTCTGTATCGTTCCTCGTCAGCCGTTGATTCATGATGATCTGTTGTTTCGGTATACTGATTCCGAGCTTGTGGAGCATCTCGGGTTATCTCAGGCTTCGTTGAGTAACGCGAAGGAGAAGGGTTTGTTTGATGAAGAGGAGGAGTGGAGGAAGAAATTGAGGTCGATTTTACCGGTTGATGGTGTGACAGTGAAGCATATTAAGACGGGTGAAGATGTGTTGGTTTCGAGGAGATTGGTGGCTGTTTTTCTCCTGATGACAATGGCGGATTTTAGTGATCAATTGTTTAATTTTCAGGATTTGTTGTTCGATAATTCAAACGGGAGATTGGAATTCACAGGGAACAATTCCAGAACTACTCTATGGCCGGGGGACGGAAAGCCCGGGCTATGGATGAACTCTGTATCAAGAATGGGGGCAATTTACACTCTTATAGTCAGAGAAGAAGAGATCACGATTGAACAAAGGAAGCGAAATCACAAAGGGGTTGTTGTTCAAGGCAGAGATGAAGAGATTGAGCTTGTTATTCCTCCGGTTTTCGACAACTGCACAAGAGTTTTGGATGCAGAAGAGCAGAAAGTGGCTAGAGAAATGTATTGGGAAGGTGTTTGTGAAGGGTCTAAGAGAGGTTTAGATTGGGCTGAGGAGAAGTTATTGATGAGTATTGACAAGAACCCTTTTGTGGGTGAGCCTCATGTAGTATTGGGGCAGATTTATTTGAGCAAAGGGAAGTTTGAGGAGGCAGAAAAAGAGGCAGAAAAAGGGCTAAGATTGATTTTGGAATGGGGAAGTCCATGGGACAAGAGAATGTCTTGGGAAGGTTGGGTTGCTTGGACAAGAGTTTTGTTGATGAAGGCAAAAGAAAAGTCTTGGCCACAACATTCTTGGGGCATTCTCAATTTGGGTCTAGTAAGGTAAATAAATGTCTTTAAGGTTTAGTTCAAGTTGGGTTGTTTTCTTCTTCCTGTCTATTCTTTAAAAATATCCTATTTTTAAAGGATTCAATACATATCTATCGATATTAATAAGATGAATATTTTATGTGTTTTCTTTAAATTAATTGTCTACAATTTGGTTCTAGTTGGTTGTTTAGTATTCCTAATAGGATTGTATATAAGTTTGGTTCGATTTTGAAGTTTATTTCTTTGACTTATTAGTTATTAAATAGAATCATTAAGATATCGATTTATTGGTTGTTAATTGTTATAGAATCATTAAGATATCGATTTATTGCTTACTAATTATTATCAGTTCGGTTATGATTTCAATCAAATGAACCATGCATATAAACTAATAGATTGCATCTTGCTTAAAAGCATATACTAACACTTTGTAGAACAGTAAAGAGTTTGTGACAGTCAAAAATTAAAGAATGAAACTAAATTATGTTTTTGTAGATCGAAAGATAGAAATATAATTTGTTGATCTATTGATATATTCTTGAAATTAAGTGGTGAAAACACCTTTGAGCTTGAAATGAATTATTACTTAAGTCCCTGATCTATGCCCAGTAATTAATCACCCTTATACTTGTTTAATTGAACTTATATACAACTTCGATTTGTCGCAATAAAATGAAGTGTAATCATTTGCGGTCCATAATACCTACCACAATAGTATATACACATGTTGTCTGCTTGAGCAACTTCATTGCCGCAATTTAATCATAATTCAACTCGTGACAATCATAAGTAGAAAGTTCATATTCTTCGATTATTAATAAACAATTTATTGAATAATACTCAATGCAATTATTACAAAATATACTATTGTCATAGACGAACACGAATTTCCAAATATCTTAGTCCTTGTGTAAGCGCACAATTCATTTTATATTACTTATTAGGTTAAAACCAAAGGGAATACTTGGATATTCTATATTAGCATAAATCATATACTAATTATATTTTTGTCTATCTCGAACGAGATAATATTTCTAGTTTTTCATTTTATCTCAAAGCTGTGGCAAGATGCCATTGTTTGCCATAATTTTTTTTTTTGAATTTTGAAAAATACATCTGAAATTAAAATTTAGAATGTTTAGAAACTTAAATATATCAAAACAGTTGTAAAATAACTCTAATTTGTATTTATTTCCGTCCTTTACCAAAAATCTAATACGATATATTATTACTTTTTTGTTTCTATCATTACGATACAGAAGGAATCAACTAATTTTATATATATTTTAAATATTTAATCTATTAATTATTATAATTTATACAGTATTTTATAAATCTTCGAGTTAATCAATTACTGTATATAATAACAACACTACCCTTTACCAAAACCCTAAACCCCCCTTCGTTTTTCCTCCCACTGCCGCCTCACCTTTCTTCCCGTGCTTTGTTTTGCCGGACCGTCACCGGAGATCTCCGACGAGCTCCGATATCCGACAAGCTCGTGAATTCCGACAGAAACAAACGGTAGAGCTCCTCTCTCCGGTGAGTGATCTCAACCGATATGGCTATTTCCGCAACATTTTCTTCTCATGGGAAACTACTCATGTCACCTCCTAGAAAGAGTGAGTGGACGAATAAACCCGTGCTCTGTAAGTCTATCTACATGTCGAAATCATCATCTCTTGAATTATTTAATCGGTACCGTATGTCAACGAATAGCCACAAATTTCAATGCAGAGCATTGGAGATTGAAAACGAGTCTATTGGGAATAAATTTCACCTGGATGATGTAATTGAATCTCAGCAATTTGATAGGGAAACTCTCAGTGCCATATTTGAAGTGGCACGGGAGATGGAGAAAATTGAGAAGAATTCTATAAGAAGCGAGATTCTTAAGGGTTATCTTATGGCAACTCTGTTCTATGAACCCTCAACTAGAACTAGGCTTTCATTTGAATCGGCGATGAAGCGTTTAGGAGGAGAAGTATTAACGACCGAAAATGCTCGGGAATTTTCATCAGCAGCAAAAGGAGAAACACTAGAAGATACAATTAGAACTGTTGAAGGTTACTCTGATATCATTGTTATGAGACATTTTGAAAGTGGTGCTGCTAGAAGAGCTGCTTCGACTGCATCTATTCCAATCATAAATGCAGGAGATGGCCCTGGACAACACCCAACTCAGGCACTTTTAGATGTGTATACCATTGAACGAGAAATAGGGAAACTCGATGGTATAAAAGTTGCTCTTGTTGGTGATCTAGCATACGGAAGGACAGTACGTTCACTTGCTTACTTGCTTGCGAAATACCAAGATGTGAAAATTTACTTTGTATCACCTGATGTAGTTAAAATGAAGGATGACATAAAGGATTACTTGACATCAATGGAGGTTCAATGGGAAGAAAGTGCTGATTTGATTGAGGTGGCTTCTAAATGTGATGTTATATATCAAACTCGTATTCAACGAGAGAGATTTGGAGAGAGGGTTGATTTGTATGAAGAAGCTCGAGGGAAGTATATCGTCGATATGAGTGTTGTAAATGCTATGCAGAAACATGCTGTAGTGATGCATCCTTTGCCAAGACTCGATGAGATAACTGTTGATGTGGATGCTGATCCAAGGGCTGCTTATTTCAGACAAGCTAAGAATGGTCTTTACATTAGGATGGCTCTTTTGAAGCTTCTACTCCTTGGTTGGTGAAAGATTCAAACTTTTTTATGTTGTGAAACCATGCTTGTTATCTTGATTCTCCTGTTGTAGAATTCAGGAGAATCAATTTTGTTGACTTATTTTAGCATAAAAGAAAATTGAATCACTTTCTTTGTTCAAAAAAAGAAGAAAGTTGTAGAATTCAATGAGATATGCAAATTGCTTTGGCCCTTAAGTTATAAGAAGTTGTCATGGATTGCTTGGATACACATTTATTATACAAAGAGGCAGAAGTAACAACATATGGACCAGTGTGCATTTTCATTAAAGGATGCTAAACTATGAAGATGTTAGTTGAATGTGATTTAACACCTACTATATATAAATACACAGAAATACAAACTATAACATACCCAGTTGAATCCCACAAGTGGAGTCTGGGGAGGGTAAAATGTACACAAACTTTATCACTACCTCATAGAGATTGAGAGGTTGTTTGCGAAAAATCCTCGTCTAAAAAATCAAGCTCCATAAGCAGATAAAAACTAACAAACATAATACGATATATAATTAACGCAATTTTTGTCAAAGGGAGTTAGGATGAATCTCACGGCCCTAAATTGGGTGGAATGGGTGGAGCAGTGACTAGGGATGACAATGGGGTGGGTTGAGCTCAACCCGCAAAGTTTTTTAATCACCCCACCCTGCATGATTTCTTTTTTCATATTCAACTCTCCCCTCATAGACCCATCCCGCTTAAATTTCAAAGTTATTTTATTTTTTAATTGAATTTAATTTTTTTCCCCGCTAATTAACGTCTCAACAACTAATTAATCACTTTTAGTTGACATTTTAACAATTGTTTCTTAATTAAAAGTTTCTAATTAGTATTTTAACAACTTACAATTTACTGAACAAGTGTAGTTTAAATTTTTAGAAAAAAATAGAATTAAAGTTTAACGTTTAATATAAAAATTTTATATCTTAAAAATAGGAAAAGCAAGTACATCCTTAACGGCCTCTATTCCTGACGTGAACGATCGCTTTCTTGGAACTAATTCATAGGCACTTTCCATTAGTTAGACTTCACACACTATATAAAAAAATCGTTGAAGCGTGCGATAGAAAGCGGAAAAACGAATTGATTGACTATTGAGTGCAAGCCCGTAAATAGACGACTATGGGTAGTTCAGGTGCGCTTAAAGTCAACTACAACTAGAAGGCATACCGATCTTGCCACCAACAAACCTTTGACTTTGACTGTGAAAAGCTCCAAAACTTCAACCCGCCCCGCACCCACATAGCTCTAAACTTGCCCCGCTCCGCATAGCTCAAAACCCGCCCCGTTGCCATCCCTAGCAGTGACCACCCTTCATCAAAATGTTACGCGATGTTACAATTGAGAAGAAACTTTGCACACCCTTCATTGAATTTCTGGCTCTGGCGTTGCAGCAAGGAGTGCCACTCATCAAGCTGGTTGGATGGTGAGAAAAGAGTGCACCACCAGGTTATTAAGAGTGGGAAGTTTCTCATTTCACATTATTAGTTGGTGGACATGACTTGAGCTGCTTATGTAAAAACAATTGATTCCATGTTAAGCACAAATCCCTTCATGTTTTGATGTGAGCTTAAAAGTAGTATAAGCCTTGTATATTCACAAAAAGGGTAATGTGAAGACAACTTAAGCTTACATATATCTTAATGTAAGAAAGCAGCAAAAGCTCAATGTTCTTAATCTCATATATCTCAGAAATGATCTGCAGAACAAGGCAGTAGTTTAGCTTTGAACAATTAGTCTGAAGACTCCTCTGAAATCCTAACTAGAAAAGAGTTAAAGTGAACAACATATCGTTTAACAAAATTCCATGTATAGAGCTTGTTCAAAGTACTCTTGTATCATGGCTTTTCCTTCATCAGCCTCAAAATGCATTTGCTCTTGAAACAGCACCAATAGAACTTGCTGCTGACCAGTGCTTGTGCAGCGTAACGCTGTGCTACTACAGTTTAGTGAATGTTAGGAACAGCTGGTGCTGAAACAATTTTAAGAGTTCAGATACTCTTCATAGCCAACGTTTTCAAGTCTCTCCCCTTTTACCAAAACCTCATCTCTTCTGTCTTCTTGGTACTGGGCCATCCTACAAGGTGATCATTGAATTCCAAGTCATTCTCATAATCAACTGTGTAGAGCAAAAGGAAAAAGTTTTTTTTTCCCTCTTTCTTTTTGGGGGCAAAATGAGTTAATAGCATCAGAACATAGTAATGGTATTACTTCCATCGGAAAAAGTATTTTGAAGTCTTTCACTCTTTCCAAATTAAACAAAACTTTAGTTCTTTCATTTTTCTTCTTCTGACTATAAGTAGGTGGTGGGAAAAGGGGGGAACGGAAGTAGTTTTATCGGAGAAAGATAAAGAGGAAGGTTATATTACCGAGCTTGCAGCTTTATATCGCTGATCCCTAACAATCTTACTGCCAGCAGACCAGCATTTGTGGCGTTGTTGATTGCAACAGTTGCAACTGGGACCCCTCTTGGCATCTACATAAATGAGAAACCATGATCTTTCAACTAGACAACTACTATGACCAAAAATGTCTTACAAGCTGTATGAATGAATTCATAAGAAACACCCTGAGTACCAAGTCGTCACTTGTAAGCTTGCTGATAACACAGGCAGTAAAGCACCTAAAAAATATTTGCGCAAAAATACCACTACCATAAGAGCAAGGTTGCATCTAAAGAGTAAAGAAACAAGGACACATTTTAACTTCTAAAACATTTGAAAAAGAAAACAGGCCTCTAATAGGTTAGGGTGCATTGCCACTACCAGCACTAAGACAGTTACAATGAACTAGCTTGGATTGAGGCATAGTTGTCGTTATTGTACATGAACCTAGACCAACCAAGAATGTACACAGCTATTTGTCCTCTAAACATTGACATAACATGCAGTATACTTTTGCAATTCTTATCTCTTCTCTCTCGACCCAACTCAAATTGCTAAATTGTTATCACTATTAATTTTTCTTTTGAAGGGAAAATTATTTATCTCTCAGGTAGTTTCCCAGGTAGCGCTCACGTTATCGTGAAAAAAAAATTAAACCCTCATAACTACTGAACTTGATATAACTAAATACAGTTGTTCTAGAGTAACAGAAGTACCTGAACAATGGACAATAGGGAATCAAGTCCATCTAATCTGGAAGCCCGTACTGGAACACCAATAACAGGTAGTGGAGTCAATGCAGCGACCATTCCTGCTCAACAAAACAGGCCACATTTAGTGAGCACTAGAGGACCTAGAACAGGGGGAGTTAATTTGTGGGATAGGACGACTGACCAGGTAAGTGGGCAGCACCACCAGCTCCAGCAATTATTACTTGGATACCACGTTCTCGCGCAGATAAAGCATAAGAAAACATCATCTCAGGTGTACGGTGGGCTGAAACAATTTTTACCTGCATCATTACAAGGTTCTTGGTAAATACTTCATGGTACATACATTAGACAAGCCGCTAAAATGAGATGGAAAAGGGGGTGCAATAGTTAATGGTAAATACTTCAGCAGGCACATCAAACTCTTTTAAAATCTTGGCAGCATCCTTCATTACAGGAAGATCTGAATCAGATCCCATTATGATTCCAACACGTGGTGCAACTGCATATTGAATGAAAATAGAACTCAAGGTTGTAACTACTCCTGCATATCTTACCGGAGTGCAATATTTACACACAGAGCTTGAATATGTTTATGAAGCATTATGACAACTAACCTGCAGGCTGGCCATTAACAGAGTCTTCATTTAACATCACTTTTAGCTGTGCTTCCACAACGCCCATAGAAGGGCCAACTATTGTAATGTGTCCCATCTTACGTTGCCTTCGCATCTCTACAAGTAATTGAAGCATACAGTTTCAATGGTGGCATACTTACATACTTTTGTTTTTTAAAATGGGAAGAGATCATTTAAGGTTACATCCAAAAATGTGTACGAGGAAGGTAAGGAGACAAAGACCAATACGAGGTCAAATCCACCAACCTGGCTTGTCATACCAATGAATAGACGCCCCTGGAATTCCTAATGCTCTTCCAATAAGTTGATTAGCCAAAAGAAATCCAGGTTCTCCCTAAAAGCAAAAACGCAATGTTTTTGGACAAGCATATGAGAGTCGCTGCTCATGCAACTAGTCTTAATACAAGCAACAAATACAAACTTCAAAAATGCATGGAAACAATTTTTTGAAGATGCAGCATTATTTTAAACACCAATCATTGCACACAAGCCGATGTGTTGTATTAGGGAGACAGATGGGAAAAGCAATTGTCATTAAGCACATTCATGTGAAAATGCATATTGAAAAAGACAGAATGCCTATGTACCGAATTTCCTAAAGCACTCCAACAATATTCAGTATTTAGCATTTCCTAAATCTCAATAAAATTGTGTGTGCGCGCGTGCAGGGGAGGGGGAGGATAAAGAAAAATTACTGAGGAAGATTACATCATCTTCCCCCAATATGTTATACATGACTGCAGCAGGAGTTTTCATTGATGGATCACCAAGTGGAAGGCCAACGACAGCCCGCAAATGCTGCTCAAATTGTGAAGTGAAGCAAGCCTCAATGGTGTGATGCCCACTATTATGAGGTCTCGGAGCTACTTCATTTAATAAAATCTGCAAGAAATTAACAATTACAGACAGGTTAAGTTTTAAAAAATATGAATGTTTTTGAAGAGACTGGTTACACAAACTGATTAAGTTCCTTATAAGAAAAAAATATATCAAATACGTGTGGAAAATGGCTGACAACCTGACCATCCTCCGTCAGAAACAACTCAACAGCAAAGACTCCTGCGCCTTCTAATGAACTAACAGCTCTGTGTGCAACATCTGTCGCAAGCTCCATAATCTTCCAAGATACATTAGCAGGTGACTTTACAATATGACAAATGTTATCCCTGTCAAAACATAAAATTCAGTAATCAGGAAATGATGGCACAGTCGAACTTCTAAAGTCCATACTAACACAAAGGATATGAGGAATGGTGAATATGCCGGAAAAAGAAGCACAATCAAACCTGTGAATAGTTTCTACAGCAGGGTAGCATGCAATCGAATTATCCCTTCCCCTAGCCACAATCACAGAGAGCTCCTGAAATAAAAAAGAAATGAGATTCTTAATTTTAAGGTTCGACAAGACAGGCCAATCCCTGCCTAAGCAGTAGTGGAAGGTAGTGATTTCTTCATATGAAAAAAAATAAATTGAAATGACCTCTAAGTTATAACGAAAATTCCAGGCTAAATGTTAACAAGTCCTATGTTTGCTAAAACAGGAGTTAATATGTTAACCTTTGAGCTGTTTAATATATTGTTAACTTTCTCAAAAAAAGTTGCTAAAACAGGAGCATGGGAAAACTTATATTCATGACTCCTTAAGCCCAAAACCACTGGAGTAATGTGAAACTTTCTCTTTCTCGAACTTATTAAGCTCAAAGGTTTCTACTATTAGACTAATGCCTAATAGTCAATTAACACTGATAACTTTCAAATTCACTTTAGAAGATATATCTGAAGATTGAGGTTCCCTTTTCAACATGTATTAATCCTCAGAAACAAAACCCAAATTCCCCAGATGGCTAGTATATGAACATACCAAACAAAATCAAATCAAGCTACAAGTTGATGTTTTTTCGTTGATGTCATGTGAATTTCCGGTTTTCCTTCAATACCCCTTATTTCAAAGAGGTAGGTTTCCCACCCAACATTACAAGTTAGGCAAAACTTGATCAATCTATGTAAAGCTAATGATGCCTTATGAAGTAAGGAGAGAGTGGTTGTTTCATTGACTTTGAGCTTCAAGATAATGGTGTTGAGATCAGACTAACATAACGCCTTGGTATAAATAGCACTGGATGAATGTGATTCCTTGTATAATTGCATAAAGCAAAGACAAATATACTTCTATTCCTTTTTGTAGAAAGAGATCAGTTAATGCATATATCAAAACCCTCTCAAAAATGATGCAAATTCTAACCTTCACAAATGGAGCCCATTTCTCAACGTATAAACCACGATCATATCCCCCAAGCACTGAAATTAAATTGAACCACAGATTATTACAGCCTGATTAAGCTTCAATTCCAAACAAACAAAGTAATGAAGTAAGGTGTCATACATTCCTACAGAGAGAAAAAGTTGAAATTTTGTTCTAAACCAAAGAAGCTTGCCAACTATTATCAGCAGATAATGTTTCCCTGAGACAGTATCATTCAATATAAAGCCCATAAATGTGTTAACAAATCTCCAGGTGACTTCTTCCAAATTCTGAACAGATTAAATTAGAAACTCACGGACACGACATATCTAGTCATTTCTTCTCCCAAAGCCTTATTTTCGCACTTGGAAAAAATTTAAGAAGCAAAGGAAATACTTAGCAAATTTGTTCAGTTTGGCATAGTACCATTAACAGCAGAAGACAGCTGCTCCTCACTTTTAGCAACAGCATTGCCACGCCCATCATATGCCAACCTCCTGCTCTTTATCATAAGAGGATAACCAAACAGGTCCCCTGCTCGTCTAGCACTTTCAAGGTTATCAATCTGTTTGTGTAATATTTTCCGTATAAGTGAGAATTATCAAATTTATATCAAAGGGGAAGATAAATTAAAATAGTAATTCTTGCCACCATATGCGAACCTGCATAAACTTAGGAAGTGGGATACCGTGACGAGAAAAGTGGACTTTCTGAAGATATTTATCCTGTTGCAAGAAAAGATAAATTAACCAAGCAAAGAATTGTTGTTAGAATGAGCACCCAATGAAATAATCAACTATCATTCTTTCATCCAAACTAAGACATATTAAAAGACTAACCTGTATTATGCGAATAGTAGAAGCCTTGGGTTGGCAATCCACACCTTGCTGCTCAAGCTTCTCAAGTGTGGCAACGTCAACATGCTCAATCTCAACAGTTAGTACCCCACACCTGCTATGACATTAGTTCCAAAATCAAAATCCATAAACCTATGATTTAGTAAATACCGAACCTTTTCCCAAATTCTTCAACTGTGGCACTGTCATCATAGCTTCCCACCACATGTTGATGTGCTATTGCACTAGCAGGACAATTCTCCGTTGGGTCCAAGACAATCACTTTGATTGCCATTTGGGATGCTGCTTCACAAAGCATACGACCTAGCTGCCCTCCTCCCAAAACACCCACAACCGTTTCCGATAGTCCATGGACTGCTGAACTACTGCATCAAATTTTTCAACAAAAATAACATAAGTAAGTTAAAAATGACACTAGAATGTTGAAGAACTCCAAAGTGCAAGAATAAGGAACACATCAATTTCAACAAAATCCCAAGAAAAACTAGCAAATAAAGCATCAAATTAAATATGCGCCACCCTACCCAAAAAAACATGAGAATCAATTGGCAAAAGGATTAGACGCATTTTTCACCAAGAACTAACCATTAATATATCAAAAATTCAAACTTTAAAGATCTTTGAGCAACCCCATATCAAACTAAACAAAAAATCTTTCAATTCATTACAGAAACTCCAAAAAAAAAAAATTTACTAACCACTAATATACTAAAGATACAAACTTTAAAGATTCTTGAACAACCTCATATTAAATTAAACCAAAAAAAACCTTTCAATTAATTACAGAAACTCATAAAAAAATTACTGCTTTAATGATTCTTGAGCAACCCCATATCAAGTTACACGAAGAATCTTTAATTCATTACAGAAACTCAAAGAAATATCAAAAAGTACCTGCTGGGTGAATCATGTACAACTTCCAATGAAGCTCTACACGACAATACAGGAGAGCTACTCTGAGCTTGCTGGGATGATGATGGAAGCGAAACAGACTGACTTTTAGCCATAGTACGTAACACGACACTTTTTTGAGCAAAAATTGTAGAATCTAAACAGATTTTTTGATGAGAAGAAATAGCTGGGAGTGTGTTGTTTAGGCTCAACATTGAGAGAGAAGCGAGTGGGAGGAGTAGGAGATAAGTTTGGAGGAGTAGCAGAGCCCTTTCTCTGAGGCAAAAATGGAGGAGTAGCGGAGAACCAATAGGTTTTGGATTCTCAAAACACAGAGTCTTGTGTTTTGGCTTAATTAATATGGTCTGAGTCTGACCTTGAAAAAAGTTACTCCTCCATCATTTTTACTTTTTTTTTTTTCAAATATCATGTAAATTTAATATTTAAAATAAAAAATTTAGATAGTTAAAAATTATATAAATATTATTATAAATTATAATTTTTTTTATTTTAATATAATGAGAAAATGTATTTTAAAATATTAATTAAATTTCATATAATTTGATGTCGATAAAAAAAATAATAAGTAAAAATAATAGAGGAATACTTTTCTCTAGAAAAAAGGGATTTTTGTCCATAGAAGAATATATAATAAATTAGGAAAACTATATGAAATCTTTTTGGATATTTGAATATTATTTTTTTTGGATCAAGTATTTTAGTTGAAAAAATTTTTCATGTAAAAATATAATCATAATAAGAAAATCTTAATATTATTATTAAAATAATAATATAATAATTAAAAAATGGTGAAAAGATATTTTGTCTTAAGAAAACAAATTTAATACAAGATAAAATTCAAATAATATTTGTATATATCTTCACGCTTTTAATACAGTAATAATCTGATAGAAGACATATAAATAGATTAAAAAGAAATTAATGGTTGATTTGTGAGTTTGACATGTATAAGGAAACGAATAGGATAACGTATATATTTTTATGGGTTAGTTTATTTGGAACTTCATATCATTCTTTTATATTAATAAATAAATACTTATAATTTATGGAGAAAAAAATAAAAAATATTGAATATATGGGTGATTCTTTATAGTTTGTATGTTAAGAGTTAGTAGAGACATTAATAACTAAGAAATTCTAAAATATATGCTAAAAAGAAAATATATTTTAAGAATAAAAGAGATAATATTAGGGACGATTTGACAAAAATGTAATACTAGGAAATTTTGCGACTAAAGAATAATTTTGGGTTAAATAATAAGGTAATAACAATATATGCTGTTAAATTTTTTACTTATTTGTAACATCAAAGAATTCTTAATATAAAAATAATTAATTTTGGCAAAGTAAACAACTATTACTTCGTGTCATTAGTTTAAGAAAAACATTGATCTTCAAGCACTACAGAAATATTAAAAATATGATATACCTTTACTCATAAATCATAATAAATATTCACTCCAGCAATACTATATTAATAAATAGTAAGAAGCAGGGGCGGAGTTATATTCACACAAGAATAGTCTGATAAACATCCTCCTCTGTCATGTAGGTTAAATATATATATATATATATTTTGAAATATATTAATTATTGAATACCTTTGATACAAAAATATTTTAAAAGTATGAATACCCTAACGAAGATGTTGACTCTATCACTGCTAAGAAGGTTTTTAAAAATGTTGATTGAAGTTCTTATTTTTCATTAAAGACGGTATAATAAATAAAATAGTGATGTACTATTTTCTTCAAATTATAATTTAATTAGTTTTATACTAATGATTTTAATATTAATTCCTAAGATATTTTTGGAATCTTTAATAGGTTATGATTCACATATGCCCAAACAAAGTTTTGGTAAAATGGAAACTCACATATGAGCTTTTTTTGGTTAAATAATTTTTAAGAATTGGTAATGTCCTTCGTATGATTTCAAATTCGTTTCGATTTATGAATTTTTTTTAATCTATATCTATTTATATTAAATTAAAGTGTAAAGACTCTTAGAAATATTGTTTGAACTTTTTATTCTTCGTTAAAACACTCATCTTTAGATAAAATCATCTTTTCACCATTATTAGTTTCGAGATTCACTTTTAGATTAACACTTCTTCATATCTATTAATTCATTCTTGATTTAGGATTATTCTATCTAAATAATTAAATACAATAGTGAAAAAAAAAATTTATCTAAAGAGGAGTCTTTTAATAAAGGGTAAAAAGTTCAAACAACATTTCTAACGGACTAGCTCGTCTCCGTTGTATTATTTGAGCACTTCAACTTACAAATTAATCATTATGCCTCCAAAATAAATGTTCTTCATAAGCGACAGGTGCGAGACATAGTAGGAATAAGTTGAAATGCTTAGTTATCAGTTGAGATTAAGTTGAAGTATCTAGATATACATCAAAGTACGGTTCAATGCTAATCAATGGCCTAAAACCAAACTTAATTAGATTTTATAAATAATCAAAAAAATTCGTGTATTTTTTTCGAAATTCAATCTCTTAATTTTTTTTAGATGCATAGCTATGAATTTATTTTCTTACGGATTAATTCATTAAAACATTTTTAATGGATAAATAGAATAATTGATTCATAAAGATTAAGTATAAACGCGGAATATAAAATTTCATAAACAAGAAAAAGGAAAAAATCAAAACCAATGAGTTAGATATAAATACTAATTAATGAGAACAAGAACTTATTTACTCTCTCATTTGAACGGCTCAATAATAAGAAAATGAAATCTCTTAGTTTTGATAGTAAGAAAAATTATATATTGTATAGAATTAAATTTCTAAGTCCTTATCATATTAAAAAAAATATAATTTTCTTGTAAAGTGACTAGTTACGAAATCTCATGCTAGTACGAGTTCAATATAAATTATTTTTTTGTCTCAATTTATATGACATTAATAGATTTTTTAAATATATTTTTAAAAAATTTAAGCTGTTAACTACTGAGATCTATAGAATATTTTATTTGTTACCTATTTTGTTCTAATTTATGTTGCACATATAACATTTTGAAATTTTTTTAAAGTATTTTCTTTTTAACACAAATCTAATCATTAAAAGATTATTAAAAGTATTCTTTAATTTTATTTTTCTAGCTTAAAAATGAAGACTCAATTTTTTATTTTATATTTATTTTATTCTAATTTTAACGTTTATATGCTTAAAATAATCTATTAAATGATACTGTAAAATCATAATTGAAGCAATTGAAAAATATTTTATTAGGGATAATGTTGTAAAATTATAACTGAAACAGCTGAAGAAATATAAGGAAGCAACCATAAAAAACTCGCAATTTTATTTTTATTGTTCCCATGTAATAAATGAGAAGAAACAAACAGAACAACTGGAAGCTGCTCAAACAAGTAGCACTACCAGAAGCTCCTCAATTAATTGCTTATATATAAAAAAAATAGTAAAGTAATATGCATTAAATCTTTTTTGCATATTTTTAAGTTTTAATTTCAAATTACAACTAATTTTAATTCTTCAACAAAAATTTCCTTAAAACACTAACAAAAAGTATTATATGTATTCAAAAAGTTCATTATTTCTTTACTTTGACTAAGGTTTAAGAGTTTTGAATTAAATTTCTTGAATCTTTCTATCTATCAATAAGATTTTTAACAACAAAAGCAATATACTATATTACAACAAATGACGAATATTTTTGAAAAAACTATTCGAAGTTTGTTATAAACATATTCTATTTATGGTGAATGTCTATTTATGTAGATTTCTTTATTAGTTAGGAATTTTACTTGAAGACCAATTCAGTTTTTTGCTTGGAGATCAAGTCATTTTTTCTTATAAATATAAGGTTTCCTCATTGTAATATACATCTCAATATTATTCAAAAGCAATAAAAAATCTTCTCTCTTCTCCCCTACTTCATTCTTTGTTTTATACAGTTTCATAACACGTTATCAATACGAGACTCTACCATCTTAAAAAGTTTATACAGTTTCATAACACGTTATCAATACGAGACTCTAAGTGTAGGTTAAGTTTCAAGACTAATAAAGGCTAAGTGGTATTATTTATTTATGTATTTTATCTTTATTGATATGACTAACCTTGAGAAATTTGAGTTCGTTGTCATTCATAATTTAGGCATAACTATCTTTCATATGTGGTAGATGCTGAAATCTACCTAGATGTTATGGGTCTCGAAGAGACCATTAAAGACGAAATAAAACATCAAAATAAGACTGTGTTAACGCTATAATATTCTTGTGTCATCATCTTAATGAAATTTGAAAATATGAATATCTCACAGTCAAGGATCCACTTATTTTGTGGAAAAGCCTAAAAGAAAGATATGATCACTTGAAGATGGTCATACATCCAAAAGCATGATAATAAGATGTGGGGTTCAAGCCTCATCAATTTATGGTATAAGACGTTGGGTTCAAGTCCCAATGCACCATATGAATGATATAATGATAACAAAAGCAAAATAATGTGTTTTTGGTGGTTTTTGGTGAAAAGTCATAAAACTTGTCCCAATACTTCATTCTCTAAAGTGAATGTGGTAGCAGTGCATAATGTTTGAAAGAAGACAAGTGATTAAATAATACACGTGAACATAAAATGAGGTACTAAGTTATCATAAATTGATATGTTAAGGTGAATGTGTTCCATTCATGAAGAATGAGAACTTTTGATGATGATTTGAATTAAAGAAAATTCAAATGGATATTCATTAAAGAACCTAAAGATTCTTTTAAATGGTGAATTTTCTTGTACTGCTTGTTATCAAGGCAAGTTGATTGTGAGACCATTACCCACGAAAGTTGGGATTGAGTCCATTGCGTTTTTGGAACGTATGCATGGGGATATTTGCGGACATATTCATCCACTTAGTGAAACGTTTAGATATTTTATGGTCCTAATAGATGTTTCATCTAGATGGTCTTATGTGTGCCTTATTGTCATCTCGTAATTTGGTATTTGCAAAATTATTGGCACAAATAATAAGATTACAGACATAATTTCCTGATAATCAAATTAAGTTTATTCGCCTTGATAATGCTGTAGAGTTTTCATCCCAAGCATTTAATGAATATTGTTTATCCATTGGGATAAGAGTTGAACATTCTATTGCTCATGTTCATACTCAAAATGACCTTATTGAGTCATTAATTAAATGCTTACAAGTGATAGTAAGAATCTTGCTTATGAAAACTAGATTGCCCACTTCTGTATGGGGACATGCAATTTTGCATGTTACAACACTTATTCGTCTCAGACTGACAAATTATCATAAGCATTCTCATTGCAACGGGTTTTGGTCAAGAATCTAATATATCTCATCTAAAATTTTTTGAATGTGTTGTATATGTGCCTGTGGCACTACCACAACGCACAAAAATGGCATCGCAAAGAAGATTAATTATTCGATATCTTGAACCATTAACTGGAGATATGTTCACTGCTCGATTTGTAGATTGTCAGTTTTGATGAGACACTTTTCCCAAAATTAGGGGGAGAAGATAATGATATCAAAAGTGAAATTTTGTGGACATGTCTCATCTTGATCCATGTGTTTCTATTTGTGAGCAAGAAGTACAAAAGATTATTCACATGCAAAAATTACAAATCAAATGCTAGATGCATTTACTATATTTAAAAGGAATCACGACTTATCTCTACGAGAAGTAGAGTATTTGAGAAGAAATAAAGTTGAAATTTACGTCTCGAGTAAGCAATCTGAAATTTGTTCATATTATAGTAAATCAGAAATTTACTATAGCAAAAGGCACATATCATGGTAATCTTAAAGTTTACTTATTGAACATATATTGAAGAAATAAAAGATTCTTCAAGATTGCTTATTCTCATGATAAGTTGATTGAATCAACTAATGTTGGAACTAAATTTCCTAAATTCTGAAAGTATGAAAGGTGAATGTGAGCTCATTCATTATTGTGTGATATGTGAAATAGATGCATCAATAAGATAATCACATGTGGGTTTATTGTCAACTTGAATTTTGACATTCGCAAAATTGTTTGTGCAAGATAATTGAATTAAGAGCACAACTTTCAGAATACGTAATCAAGACAATTCATCTTGATAATATTGATAAATATCCAAGATAATTGACACTAAATGCCTCAAATGAATGGTCAACCATTCTTTATGAGAACAAAGCTTCATGGTCTGAAATATGACAAACTATAGACAAAGATATACATCAATCCAATACATTATGATCAATTTCTCCTCCAATTGGTATATGGTCAAGGACCATATAGCTTCCATCTAATAATATTGATATACGGTATATAAGTAATAAATATAATATGATGTATAAAAGATGGATTCTCCAAAATAGATTAGAATATATGGGGAAATAATAATAAGCTAAGAGTTGAGATACTCTTATTGAATGTCCCTGAATGACAGAATCTATGATATGCATGAAACATGCAATTGGTCCCAAATAAGATAATTCTTGTAAAGAAAAGGAGCAAATGATCCAAATGATCATTATTAAAAGGTAGTGTGCTCTTGAATAGCTTACGACATACTACTTCATGAAACCTAATGGGAGGGGTAACTATTTGAAAATAATGAAGTGATTAGATCTCAACAAGATGTCGCATTGCAAAAAGACAAAAACGATATTTTGTCTATGATATTTTTGATACAATATAGCGCAATATTGTAATAGATTTTGAGGATCCAAAGTTTTGATATATTAAAGCATGTTTTAACTATCAAGTGGAATGCATTTTAGTAAGCGTAAAACTTATCTGACTTGCAATCTAGACACTAAAAAGTGTCATGCATTTAATATTGAATATTATCAATGGACAAAATCGATATGAAAGTATTTGGAGGATTTAAAATGCATGAAGCATATACAAATTAAAAATAAATAAAAAATCTTTCATATTGTTACGCAAGCTGATAACTTGAATTGAAACTCTTGAACAGTTTTCAAAAGGCAACAGATTGTTTGTTTAAAGAAGTTAAAGTGAGGAGCTTGCAAAACTCATTGATCTTAAAGGGAGGATTCATAAAAAGAGATAAAACAAAGCACATTTTTACCAAAATTTTTCTATACATATGAGCTTCAAAAGAATGGTGATATAAAGGTGCAATAGATTTGTCGAGAGACAATATGGTTGATTGGTTCACCAAGTCTCTACCAATAGCAACTTTCAAAAAGGTGGTACACAAGATTGGGATGCGAAGATTCAAGTTCTTGGATTGATGTTCTAATCAAGGGGAGTTAATACACGATGTATTCTTTTTTCCTCACAAGGTTTTGTCCCATTGGGTTTCCTTATAAGGTTTTTAATGAGGCATCCAAAATGCGTATTATTAGATATGTGTACTCTTTTTCCTTCACTAGAATTTTTTCCCAAGGGATTTTATCTAGTGAGGTTTTAACGAGGTACATAATCTTGTAAATATACATTCAAGGGTGAGTGTTATAAACATATTCTGTTTATGGTGAATGTCGTAGATTCCTTTAATAGTTAGTAATTATACTTGAAGACCAATTCAGTTTCTTACTTGAAGACCAAATCAGTTTTTTTTTATAAAACTATAAGGGTTTCCTCATTGTAATATACATCTCAATATTATTCAAAAGCAATAAGAAATCTTCTCTCTTCTCCCCTATTTTATTCTTTGATTACTTTTATACAGTTTCATAACAAAGTTATATATATAATAAGAAATGTGAGTCATACTTTTTGCGTAAGAAGTTATAAACTATAAGCAAATACTCTATGTTTGTTCATGTATTGTACCTTTCGTTTTTGTTTAAAATGATATGATAATCTTATAGTTAGTCTTTTCAGGAAAAATAATTAAGTTTTTCCATTCCAATGAAGTTCTATGCTGCTGTTACTATGATGAAAATGAAAGGTTTTGATTTTTAATCATTCTATATAAAAAAAATTTAATCTTTCGAACAAAAGTCAAAGAAATAAAATCAGATTCTTTGATGGACAGAAATAGTTGGAGACTTGGGTAGAAATAGTTCGACGATTGTTATTTAGTCTCGGCATTCTCATTAAAAGTTGATTGATTTATTTGTTTTTTTTTAATTTTAATTTCCTCCATCTAAATAATTATAAATGGGTATACAAAAAAATATCCAATAATTTGATTTAGAATGGACTACCAAGTTGTAGACCAAAAATTATTGCGAGACTCTTGGTAGAAAAAAAAGTATAACTTATCGTAATTTCAAATTGAGGGAAAGAAATTTTAATTTATCCTCATCTTTTTTATAATTATAAAAATCCTATGAAATGTAAAAGATGCGGATACACTGGCCATTTTTACGGATACACTGCGTCATACATAATTCATAAGTCATGATTCATTGTAATCAATATCTAATGCAGTGAATCAGCCATGTATTAAACTATTTTATTGCAATGAATCATATTGTATGATCCATTGTCTCAAGGAATCAACCCATTGATATGATTCATTGGTGTATCATATATCCTTGTATGATGCACCCAATGAATCATCAACCTATAACAACTAGAAAAAGTGTCTCAATGAATCACTGTATTCAATCTATACAGTTCTAGTGAATCAACAACATATATGACTCGGTTTTATATATAAATGAATCACCATATTTAATGAATCACCATAAAAAGTTGTGAACAACTCATAGTTTTGAAATGAATCACCATAAAAGATATATACTCTCGGTTTTATATATAAATGAATCATCATAAAAAGTTGTGAATAACTCATAGTTTTAAAATGAATCACCATACAAGATACATACTACACACGCAATCAAACCTAAATTGGAAAGCTGGGTGGTACATCCCTGCAATTTGAATTGATCTCGGGTAAATGACTTTAACCAGTACTTCAATGTGTACTCCAAAGCTCTAGCCAATATCGACTCCATCTCTGACCAGATCTAATATACCGGCGACAGAAGGGAGAATTTCACTGACGGCGACCGGGTGGTGTGAATGTTATCTCTGTCTTCAGATAGAGAAATGGATGTATGGATCGGTGAAAGGAGAAGTCGGTAGTACTTATGAATCACATGCCATACAGATTCTGTGGATCTGAACTCCGACTGGCTCACCTCCACCGTGGGCGACCGGGTGGTGTGAATGTTATCTCTGTCTTCAGATAGAGAAATGGATGTATGGATCGGTGAAAGGAGAAGTCG